>JAHDVE020001749.1:0-61820 GCA_022606495.2 Halesus radiatus | reverse complement strand
GAGCCGGTAACGCAAATGGTTCTGGCCACGGCGCGGCGCCGCGGTCAGCCGTGCTGCGATTTCGTTCGTTGAGGTCGTTCGACGTCGGAAGGATTCCGGCGACATCGACAACCGGTTCGCCCCCTTCCTACTTAACACACGGGAACAATTTTTTACACTTATTTTGCAAGGAACGTAGACTCTAATTGTATACCATGTTTTGGAATGATGACAAAAAAAATATATATAACTAACTGATTAAAAAAATGAGGTACGTAGTTATGTTAATTTTAGCATTTATTTATGTTAATTATTGCACGTCTGTTTCTATCTCTTCGCTATATCTAATGCAAAGATGTTAATGTTTCTGTTCTTACTATTCAATGTGATAGCGTTTTTGCTATTAACTTTATTCATATTTTTCTTCTGTACCCGTTATACAAATAATTAGAATTAGTGCCAATTTTATTTGAAACGCGATTTAAATGAACTTGTAACCCTTTGGTTCTGACAATGTCTAAGGATGGACTAACCCCCTAGTACACAATATACCATACATACGTCGGTGGAAGTATCAAGTATTTGAAACAAGATAATCCTTCACGATTCCGCCTCAAGTGTTTGCCATTATTTAGGTTAAGTTAAGGATTTGCCTTGCGCGCCTCGCGAACACTTGAGAGACACCGATAGAAGTGTGTCGTGGGGGTATCCGTGTGCCCAAAATAAACTTAATTTTATCTTACGTCAGCTGAAATTGGTCAAAGATTTTCAGATATCAATATTTCTTCTCGAAAAGTTAATCGATTTAATTGGCCTGTATGGGACCTAATAGTCGGTATATCTATAATAGGTAAATTGGCGACATCGATTTTCGTTCAAATCAGTTTAGCTCACGCTTCTAGGGATTTTTGGTTCAGGGTTCGTAAACAGTGGCGGTTTTATTTAAAGTATGTTTGTGCAGAGAACAAGATAAGATAATAAGACAACCTTGTATTATAATTTTACCACAAATTCCGTGCTAAAAAATAGCATTGCCCGAAAACGAATTAGATATAAATCCCATATGTGCCTTTGAATTCAGCACCTATAGGTCTTTCTGTTTTAAGGAATAGTTCATACCAAAACATTAATCAGCAAATCGCGGAAGCTTGTAAACCTTATGAATCTGTTAGCTGCCCGGGTGCGCAGCGACTATGGGATTTATTAACACTAAATTTGTACGAAATAGTATTTTGCAAAAATCCATAGATTTTTTCTGTGATTATCGTGTTTTATGTTATTATTAAAATAACTTAATTACTGAAGATGTTATTTTTTGTATAAAAACAGACAGTGTCGTTCGTATGTTGTGTTTTCATATTTAAACTATTTTTTATAACCTACTATATATTCATTAGGCACATACACTTTAATGAATCGACAAATTGAATCTTGTTGCTAGGTCGCTAATCTCTGGTACAGCGATATGATGAAATTCTTTTAAGTCTATGGAAAAAAATATATATGATGATGGAAAAGACAAACATAGGATTTATAGATGAGAGAATTTTTTCGCCCTTTTTAAATCTTCGATTGTACTCCAAATGAGAGGCCACGAACAGCCGCTGCTCGTAAGTAACTTATCACTGGGGAACTAATTTATACGGCGATTTGAATGCCAATATCGTTCCCGTAATCTGGGCAATCTGCGCCCCCGGGGGGGAGTTGGGGAACAGTCTCGCTTCGAGGGAAGGCCGGGATTACTTCTTTACTTTACGGTGGTTCAAAATACGGCCGGGATGGTGATATTTTTTCATCTTGAATAATCTTCCAAATTACGCGCTGAAATCTTGACATCTTGATTTTAAGTGCTTTTTTAAATATAAAAACGCTTTAAATGTTTTTAATGGAAGGTAAAGTGGTATGTAGATTTTAGGTTTAATTCATCTTCAGTCTGCTTCTACGGGTTATAATGCGGATTCTTCGTGATTTAATTTGATTCTGATAAGATTTCCGACTGCTCGGATCGGTTGACAGTTGACGGTTCATCCCCCGAAAGTTGGCTCCCCGACAGTTGATCCCTCCGACAGTCGATCCCTCCAACAGTTGATCTCTCCGACACTGATCCCCTCGGACAGTTATACCCTCTTTCGCAAGTGCTCTGTACTGTTTAGTTTCGCAACCACATCTTTGTCCGGAGCCTATAGGTTCATGAAAAGAACTATTGCCACTATCCACACAGTTGCAGTCTAAACATATACGTGAATTTTGAACACGGGTGGAAATCCGGTGTTTATTATATTATATTTATATATATATATCACTAGTGAGGAGTCATATCGAATACAATTAATTCCACAGTTTGATCTCCAAATTATGAAGTCACTCCATTGAAAGAATCCAACGTAAATTCTTGAGATACGTAAATTTTAGAATGGGTATTCCTAGAGAATGCATAGACTACGATTATCTACTTTATTAAAATTAACTGAACTTAGAATCGCAAAACATGTTTGTTAATGATTGTTAATTCAATATTCTATACCCATGAACTAGTATATTTGGTTGCTTATCATGTACCTGGTAGGACAAGACATTACCTACCATTTTATTGTGACAATTAAACTTCCCCTATGCACGGATTCAACATCTGGGGAACAGATACTTCGATGTTGTTGACATACTTGGTACATCAATGTCACAGTGTTAGCATGCATTAGTAGGGTTTTTTCATCGAGTAGAGCTAGTTAGAAACTATTTAACTCTGGATAAAAGTATACATAGATAAAATATGTATATTTTAATATTAATTGTAAATGTTCATGTAAAATCCTGGAATGGGCGTGAATAAATAAATTATACCGGTATTTCAATGAAACATCTCACCGATATGCCGTGGAATGATTTGCCTTTAGTGTTTTCTCCCTCCTACAATACGGGTTAAATAATCCCTGTTTCATTTCTTAACTAACTAACCATCACGCCGTTTCCTCGAAAGGGTAGGCAGAGAGGACGGACCGCCGAACAACTCAATCTTCGCATACACTTTTCGCTTCATTCACTTTCATACAGCGTCTCATACATTCTCTTCTGTTATTCCGACTTCTGACATGGCCCGACTCAAGTATTTGATTCACTTGATCGTGCCATGTCTTCCTCGGACGTCCCCGGCTTCTTCTTCCATTCACATTCGCGTCATATATTCTCCTTACACATCTCTCTTCGTTCATTCGCTCTACATGCCCAAACCATTTAAGCGTCCCATTCTTGATCGTGATCACTACGCTTACATCAGCCTTGCATTCTTTACGAATCTCAACATTTTTCACACCATCATACATGGTTTTACCACACATTCGTCTCAGAGATCTCATTTCTCCAGCATTCGGTCTACTTTCATCCTTCCTCTGCCAGTTCCATGCCTCACTGCCATACATCAGGGTTGGTATCAGCACTCCATTGTGGACTGCTAGCTTCGCTTTTTTGAACATCTTTTTGTTTACGCCAACCGCGTTCAATCCTCCGTTAATGGAGTTTCGTGTATTCACCCTTCTTTCAATATCCCTATCGGTCTTTCCATCTCTCGTAAACATACTTCCCAAATACACAAACTCATCGACCTGCTCCAAGTATTCATCATTCACAACTATATTGCACACTGTTTTCGTACTCTCTCTTTCAAACATTTCTTGCTTTCCTCATTTATTCATTTCAAACATTTCTTCATTTCTTCCTTTCCTAAAAAATAAAACTTCGACATGGCATCCCGAAGGAAGGATGGACAGGCCACGAGAGGAACCTCAGAACGTGCTTACTGTGTGGAGTTAATTTAAAAAACGAAAACGAACAAGCTCCTCTCACGCGATCGTGTTGTATGATTGTGTCAGTGTGACATATCACAAGTCCCATCCTTCTCGTCTCATGCATTTCTAAGCGCGGGCACCTAGCACAACTCAAGTGCCCGGAGAGCAGAGGCTGGCCGGAGATGAGAGGAAACAAGTAGCGGAGGCTGCGGAGAAACAACTACCACTATCTTTGTCGCTTCTAGCTTTTCATTACGAGTCGCAGGCTTGCGATTTTATTTAAAACTAGCTGATGTGTACCCGGCCTCGCTCGCGATATATATATACGAGTTAAGTTGTGAAGTCTTGCTTGCCGTTTGGGTGCCATAATTCATTTCACAGCGATAGTAATGCCCTGTGACGACTATTGCTATCTCTAAACAACAACAAAAAACACTCATTTGAACTTATTTCCAAAAAAAAATTTTTGTTAAATAATCTTAATAGTAAAGTTCTTAAGTATGTACCTACTTGTGTTTTTCATTTTGAAAATATTCTACCCAAAAAAACCTTTTGAATATGTAATCTGTGGCTAACCAGATTGGTATATCTATGGGCTAACCTCAATAAAACATGAAGAGTTCAATGTTTTTCACACTAATTTTAAAACATTATAGCAAGAGTTTTACATATTGGATTTCATTCAAACTACTCTCTAAACCTTCCCGGCACTAATAAGAACAATCTGTGCTATTTTCAGCGAAACCGGTATAGTAATTTTCGAGAAAATCGAGGATACACAGATAAACATTCATTTTTATATATAGAGATTTACGCCAGTGATACACCACAACCCGCTGTCCACCTCTCTCCCCTTTTCCCACCCCTTAAAGCAGAATTTATGTTACTTTTTGATGAATTTTGCACACTTGACGTTCAAAATAAGATGTAGAAGAAGAGGTAGAAGGGTAATACTTCGTAACCCTAATTAATAACTTCAGCTAGTAGCCAATAAAAAACAATTTATTATTTGATTTATAAAAAGCGTGTTATATTGCATCTCCGATTGTATTCTATATCGAAACAACTTTGCTACACTTGACCGTGAGTTATTTATTGATTTACGATAGCGAGTTATTTTTCTAATGAACCTTGAATTGTTGGCATTCGCGCAAAGTTGATGTATGCGGCGGTGGGGAATATAAAGTCTCAATTTCTTTAAGTGCGTAACCAAAAACTTATGAAAACCATTTTGAATGTATGTATTATTGATTTGGCATATGAGTTCCCTCTGTGTGCTGATGATTTATGACTTATCTATTGTTGAGTAGTTTGTCAATTTTGAAGTTGGAGAACGTCGTTTGTTTGGTGGGTGTAATACAGGAATGGAAGGAGATAGAGATGGAGGTAATCCATCATAGTGAATCTACCATCGACGCCGATGAATTTTTTATTCTTTTAACACTTATAGGTAATCTTTTTGTTTTTGAAGAGTTTTAATTTACAATGTACGTTTGTTACTTTATATTAATAATTTTCTACCGGGTTCCATACCCCCGTGTGATTCACTAGCGTTCTTAAAACTTAAATTATACAAGAACATAAGTAATTCAGATATTAGTGGTGAAGGTGTTTTTTGTTTTAATCTGCGAATATTAATATTAGAATACTTAAACTTATTTTTTTTTGTTTTTTTCCTCTTCAAAAACAAGATGTGTAGAAATTGTTACGTAGTTGATGCCCAAGAAAAACAAAAATGGGGTAATCTGTATAGCACTGTTTGCAAGGGCGCTGTAATAAATATATCTAGTATTTACATAACTTTAATCTATACTAAAATACTTACAAAGGTTGTAACCTCTGAACAGAATAGATAATTCCAAGAAGTGTTATGTAAACCGATTTGAAACAACATTGATGCCGTCACTTAAAATATAAGATCTTTCGACACCGAGACCTATTCTGGTTCTTTTTAAGAAAAATCCTTTTCATTTTCCTTAGACTTAAGACTTATGTTTACTGTTTATCTTGAGGTGACGCATGGCAGAGCTACCGGTCATCCAATGAATGGTTCCCGGAGCGACGCTACCTATATATATAATAATAATAATAATAATATTTATTTCATTGAAACCCACATTATTTAACAAAAACATTTGAGAAAACTTTGACTGCCCAACTAGGAACAAATCCCGTTTTAAAACAGACAAATTGACAAGTTTAGTTCATATTAAGTGCCATTAAACAAAAATCGAAGGGAAAAATCTAGCATTGACATAGTATGGTAATATAATATATCTAAAAAAGTATAATAATTAAGTATAAAGACGTTCGTTTGACGAAATTTTAAGTATAATGAGATTATGTACTCGTATGTGTTTGATAGGTACTGGTTGCTGCTATGAGGAAAAAAATGCGTTTAAAATTGAGTACTAAAAAAAAGATAATATTATTGAGTAATATTGATAAGATTGAGTTACGCATCACTCAGCTTCATGAGCCGACGACGTATCTCGGCGATGCAGCAAATAGTTAATAACATATTAAATATATCTTATACAGTAAGTACAAAAAGTAACTTTAGTAAATTGTTTATAACCAAATGTTTGTCCTTTTTCCTTTCCTTGGTTAGGGTTTTTAATCCAGTTAAGATCTTTTCCGAAAGAGCACAAATAATGTAACATAAATTCAGTCAAACAAATCAAACCGTGATATGGTAATAGTAATAAGGCCAAAGCGCCGCAGTACTAGTTATATAGAAAAGATGAAGGGTATTATACAATTCCTGGGATATTGTTATAAGCCCTAGATATATAAAGGATTATAGAAGAATCCATAAAGTATTTTTTTTTTAAGTGTGATATGCAATTTTTTTAATGTGGTGTAATAATGAATTACATATGAAGGTTTTATTTAAATTTGTACATATCTATTAATCAGCATGCTTCCCAAATTGTTGTTCTACATATACACATTATATGAACTCCGTGCGTTCATATTTATTTTTTAAATGGCCACCGCTTAATCTATAACAATTTCATTCTGAATGGTTGTCTTTCCACATCGATACTAAAAGTACGGTTAAATCCAAAACATTATTTTTTTCATGATAATTATGCAAATAACATACCAACACTTGAATTAACACACATAAAATATCAAAACGTCGTAATTCACGTTGATTTTCACGAAGAATAATAAAATGTTTAATCGTGTCACGAGCCGAGATTTCGCCCGAGATTATTAATATTTACGTCTCACGCTATTGCGTTATTACGTTATTAGTTATTACAAATTATTTTTATTTGAAAGTCTCAATCATGGAAAATTTACCAAACCTATCGATCAAAAAATGGAATAAACAATTCAACTACGCTAATAGTGCTTTCTCTAGATATGAATTTATAATAATGGCCTTACTCGGGTTTTTTTTTGGAATTAAGTTATAAAGTACTGTATTCTTGCTTGTCGTTTGGGTGCCATAATTGATTTGACAGCGAAAGTAATGCCTTGTGACGACTATTACTATCTCTAAACAATGAAACAAAGAATAATTCATTTGAAATTTTTATTTCATTCCAAAGATTTATTTTTTTAAATATATGTAAATCATAAAGTTCTTAAGTAGGTACCTACTTGTGTTTTCCAACAAACCTTCTTTTGAATATGTAATCTGTGGCTAACCAGAGCGGTATATCTATATGGTGGTATATTAAAAAGAAGTTATACATATTTTTATAATCTAATCTTTATGCATGTCTTTTTCTCCTTTCTATCTTCTACCTTCTTTCATCATTATTAAATATCATGTATTTTATACATAAATAAATCTATGGGCTAATCTCAATACAACATGGCGGATTCAATGTTTTTCATATTAATTTTAAAACGTTATAGTAACAGTTTTACATATTGGATTTCATTCAAGCTACTCTCTATACCTCCCCGGCACTAATAAGAACAAACCGTGCTATTTTCAGTGAAACCGGTAAAGTAATTTTCGCGAAAATCCAGGATAGACAGAGAAACATTCATTTTTATATATAGAGATATGCCAGAATGTTTGGGAATCGCTTTTTTATACAATAATGCATTTATGTATTTTAAATTTAATCTTTTATTTATTTGCAAAATCTGATTTCCCACTTTTGTACAAATGTACACATCCTCAAGAACTTTATATTTTTAATAAAGATCGTCATAATTGCTTTTCAGTTCTATCGAACATTTGTTTCGGGTATAAACTCTTTTCTCCAAGCTATGAGAAAATAAGTTTATCCTATTCCTTACGCGTGTTTGGCGATTCAATTATCGAAAACGTTTTTATTATTTTCCAGCTCAACGATTTTAACTAATTGTTTTACCTTTAGTATAAAGCAGTGGTGCGCGAGCCCCTTTCTGGTTTCTGTTCTGTTTTGCAAAAGGGTTTAGATGCAAACTTTAATCAGTCTTCAAAATTTTCAATCGCCGCTCAATATAACAACCTTTTTTCTTACCTATTCTTAAAACGTTAAAATTTTAGGGTTGAATTTTTTTACTGTCGTTTTTTCTGTTGGGATTTTTGTTTGATGATCTTTAAAGTATGTCGTTGTATAAAAATCCTACAAGTTACTTGACAAAATCACCATTTATTGATTTGCTCTTGAATTTTCGCATGCGGTACTTTTTTTTTTGTAAACGTTATCTATGTTCGATATTTTGAATGGGTTCATTTTTATAAGGTATACTTCAGAATTTTTTTTTTCTGAAAACTTAAAAGTATAAGTATTGGTTAAAACGCCCTAAAGTGATTTTTCATAGATCATCCAATTATTATTATTATTTTAAAAATTCGCGCTTTGTTTTTGCTTGATATAATAAATGAATTAAAAACTTACAGTGTTGGTAGATTAGCGACACCACCTACTGCAAAGATAATCATGTCGAGCTGTATGTATCCCCCACCCCCCCGCAGCCCGCCAACAAATTATGAATAATTTGACCCCCCGGCCAAAAAGGTTGTGTATAAATCATAAAGTATCTGATTTTTAACTAACCTTAACGCTATTTCTTCGCAAGGGATAAGCCCGTGATGAGGTACCGTCACATAACATTCATTCACATTCATACATCGTCTCATGCCAACTCTTGACTCAAATATTTGATCTAATTGATCGTGGCGTATCTCCATCGGACCTCCCAAACTCCTTTTTTCACTTTGTTGTTTCTTTATATATTTTGTTTTACACCCCCATCTTTATCCATCCTCTCTACTTGTCAAAAACCAATGAATAAATTTAAAATAGATTGTAAAAACCTCATCAGTTTTATCATTAACTATATGTAAAGTACCCAATAGTATATAAGTTACAATAAATAGTTGTTATGAAAACTGTATAAATAACTAAAATAAAAACAAAAAAGAAAAATCGGTCAATCGCCCCACTATTAGTCTTATTTTTTTTACATATTCCACTTCGTATACTTACGTATAGTTCTGTTATACCGACTTTTGATACGATCCGGCTTAAACAATTGATCGTGTCATATCGTCCCTGGAAGTCGCCGAAATCTTCCATTCGCCTGCACATCATGTAATCTTTAACATTCTTGTTTCCGTCATCACGCCGTTTCTCTACAGGCGTAGGCAGAGAGGATGGACCGCCAAACAACTGTGCCTTGGCACTCACTCCTTGCTACATTCGCACTCGTACATTGTCTCATCCATACTCTTCTGCTATTTAAAACCTCGAATTTTTGCATATTTCCCTCTGTTAGTATGTTCAATATCTTTCAAGTGATTTTCCTTCAAACGACACTACAGAAATGCTCCAAATGTATGTATTTTATTCGCCACATTCGATTTCGCTGAGTGTCGAATTACAATTGTATTCTACGTACTGTTTGTTACTCACGAAACAGACACTTGAGTTCGATTATTGGTTCGGCTGGGGCCGTCTGGAGATATCATTGACGAAACACTCGAGTTTCAATTGCCTTCCGAACGACACTTGAGTGGAACACATTGCTAACATGCTAAATCGCCCTTCAGAAGTTGCTGCCAAGTACAAAGAGGGTATTTCGGTTATAATGTTAAAGACATAATGGTTATAAAGGTTATAGACAAAGGGTGCTTCTTTATCAATGACTTGTAATAAATAAAAAAAATGTACAATTTGTCGAATTTATAAATAATGTATTTTTAATCGTTGAAGATAATGTTAACAACTCCCAATTCGAAACACGAAAAAAATATATAACGGTAGCAGCTGGGATTAGATCCCAGGATCTCATGGTCTATCCGGGACCTGCGCTCTATGCCAACTGAGCTACGGCTATCCCAATCCATCCCGTCATTTTTTATCGGTATCATACTTCGACTTCGAAGAACTGTCAATATCATCCTCAATTAATTCCCATATATATATAAACTCTTTTTTTGACTGCCACCCTTATATAACTACACGATTTTGCCCGAATTTATTTTTAATCGTTAGATAGTGTCTCGGATATACGTATCCGATTTTTATTTATTTTTTGACATTGACATTTACATTGGGATCATTTGTATTTGCAAAACATAGTAATTTATCACCAATTGCGGTATATGTAAGTTAAAGTTGCATTATGTTTGCCTGGTCGATATTAATTCCTGGCTAGACATATTGTCTGTTCTAAGAAATTAATTTATATGGGATATCTGTTATTCTGTTGACTTTTTCTACAAGTCTAGGATTAATCTTCTAGAAATGACTTAGCAAGCTTTACGTTGATTTAGAAATTCCAGAATGAAATAGGTGTACAAATTTCATGAAGCTAGAACTTACAAGTTGACTGTAATTGATTTTTCATTCTTGACCCTCAAGCCTAAACCTTTTCTGTAAATACATGTTCCAGTTTCAATTTTTATGGTGCCTAAAATGATTTATTACCGGTGAATCCGATTTACCGAGAAACCAATTGTGATAATGGTTTGTTTATTATGTGAGGTACTTACACTTGGAATCTGTTTTCCCACATTAAACGCAATGTTTTCTTAATTGATTTATAATGACGTGAAAGCTATTGACGCCCTTGAGGTTATTTTTCACAAAAAACGGCGCTATATAAATCGTCCAAGTATTATTATTATTATTATTGTGTTATATTGTTTAGGTCTTGTGAATATACTGAGTAGTGGGGAATACATAATTTTCCTTACTTTATGAATTAATGTTATATTGGGATGATTAGTTCGTTTATTAATTTCCAATTGTTCGAGTAAATTTAATCTAAGACCCATTCTTTCTATATGTAAGACTATGTAAGGTTTAGACTCGTTGTTGTCAAGCGGAACGCCGCAACAGCTGTCACAATAAGTTCTGCAAGTATTATACGGGGAAACACATTATAAAGGTAAAAACCTCACAGAATAGAACATTTTAATTATTTTCTAACTAAATCGGTTTTAACGATAATAAATCATTATTTTAAAAACCCGCCCAAATTAGAATAGGGTGAGAATGAATAAAATCATATAAATAAGTCACTGTGACAGTGTGGATTAACCGCAGTTTGAAAATGGCCTTGAACGCCGAAACAACTGTCACAATAATAAAAACTAAAAATACATGCAAAACTTGTTAATAACCTTATTAAATTTGATTTACATTAAATTTAAAAATAAAAAAAATTGTTATAATAGATTATCCATAGTTAGTAGTAGGACAGAACCTTCGAAAAAAAAATATTTTTCTATTATATACACATAAATATATTTTTACAGCGCCCAGGAGATTTTTCGCTAAAACGATGCTATACAAATCATCCAAACATTATTATTATTATTTCATAATTTGCAAAGTAATGCGTGCAAAGCCAATCACATGTCATTCACTTTGCGCTCCGTTAATTGAATATATACGCATCGCTATTTAGCCAAGTTTCTCGGTTCATGATAAGATCTACTCATGTTCATTATGGTTTCTTCCAATTAACGTATTGCGAATTGCGAGTCTCGAGTCCTACGCTGCAGACTACACTTAGTACGGGATGTTGGCAAAAGCAATTAAAAACAATCACTTTCTTAGATCAACAACTTATTATAATATGGCGCCTCTGTGTGCCACTAAATAGGAAGGCACTAGATAGGAAGGCTTTTTTTATTCCAGAAGTCTTTTATTTGCTTTTTAAACATTTGAAAAATATGGAAAAAATGATATGATGTACTGCAGGACCCGTGAAAAATCATGCGATATAATTTTATATTTCTTTGTTTTTCCCCTAAACGATGAAACATTATAATGTATGGGTTTGTATCGAATTGAAAACGCTTTGAGGAATACTAAATAATTTTTCTAAATAACTCTTGCCCCAGTGACAATAAAATGGCTTAATGACATAGATATCGAATTTTTTAATGTACACACAATACATAGTGAAGTTAGGGCTGAACTACGAAGTTGTTTTCTAACTCCGTCGCTTCAGTTTAACCTTGTAGAAGCTACCCTTGGCAAGCATTGATCGAATAACTTTTATTTTAGTTCATTACTTGTACATTGGTTATGTAATCGCTTTTAACATTTCTTTTCGTATTGTACTAATGGCAGTTTTAACTTTGATTTCACGGACTGATTGAAGTTTTAACCTTGGTTTGTCGCTAACTACGCATCACGTGTACCTAGTTCTTTTTGATATGTTATTAATAATTGCATTAAACTTATTTTTTTTATGTGACACCTCACAAGAACGCCCCCGTATGTACAGAGTACGTACAGGGTAACTATATCGCTACCCGGTTGGACAACATTGTGAGGCAGGTTAAGGAGGGGGCTGTAGAAAGGGATTTGTTAATACTGGTTTTGAAGAGGCCCGGATTAAATGTTGGAGGAAAGACAGATGCCGGTAGCTCGTTCGACAAATATTGCTTTTTTTTTTAATAAATCATTATACTGGAAGATACTCTCAGTATCGCCCTGGTGAAAGACCACCATTCAGGATTGAAACGTTGCTTGAAATGGCTTTAAGGCGTGTTTGGTGACTAGATCTGAATAGCCAGGTATTTCCCCACCTTTCTCTTCCCTTCCCCTCCCCAATACCTTCAGCCTCACAACATTCCCCAATTGGGAATGCTATAGTCTCACTGGCTCCAGACGGTTGGGAGCAGTTGGGACTCTTGTGCGGTATTCATATATAAAAAAAACTAATCTATTATTTTATAATGTTTTGTTTTGTCACTGTTCTCTTTTATCCGGAAACCATATTGCGTTACATACCTCCATCCTATTTGGAAAATTGTCTTATTTATCCAGGTGCCACATTAATTTTAGACTCACGCATTGTCTCTTATTGATTCATTGGAGATAATCGCCACTTCACGCTTCGTTCCATAAACTGCGGAGTGAAGAGTGATACTGTAATATTTTTTATTTACCCCTGCAATGTTTCAATTACTTGAAGCCATTGGAACTATGGCGTGTTGTGAAGCTGGAGGAAGTGGGAAAAGTGAGTGAGATGGGGAATGTTGGGAGGTACCTGGTTATAAAGATCTGATCACTAACCACTTATGTGAGATTTATCTTCTGATGCATGGACATGATGGATATGGCAGATATTCCTCCATTATTGTAAAACCATTCAAGTTTATTAAGGCGTAGTTGTTTTGGTGACCGGATAAATCAACTCATGTATGCATCGACACACTTTTTTAAAGTTATATAAAGGTCATTAAAAGTACAAAAAATAACTCTAAATAAATAAAAAAAAAATCTTCAATGAAAGTAAATTGTGGAAAATCATTATTATACTGTGTATCCTGATGAGGGATGCTTCGCTTCCGAAACATGTTTATATTTATATATTAAATAGTGGTGTACACAAAATATTTCTTATTAATTCAAAAAATAAATTAATTGGGTTACGTTAGATTAGGTTTTCGGGCAATTTTTTTTTTCTTATTTAAAAATTCTTTACTTTAAATCACTTCACTTCCGATCTACTATCAGAATATGATGTAAAGCGAAATCTGGAGTTCTCTCTTTCTAAAACACATATCTGACCTTAAGAGAAATTCAGATAAAACGGGTATTAATAGGACTGTCATTCGGTTCCCAATACGGAACGACTTGAATCAAAGGGTTAAAAAGTGTGCCGATTCATACGTGCGTTGGAACCAGTTCATCATGGAGCTTGTTGTTTGAACCCCTGTCTTGTTTGACATTTGCAACTTTAAATAAAGCTCCCCATTACGGTCCATTTCTCCTCCCGTCCGCGTTTGTAAAAAAAATAAGTTGGGTTATTTAATCAGACGCCACGCATAGCAGACGTCAAAATATTATCAAAAACTGGCAGCCTAAGAATAGTTAACACAATAGTTGACAGTAGGACGGACCGCTGAGAGCTCCGTTATGCCTCTTCCTTCATATATATCGTTTATGAGAAAAAAGAGGGTGAGGCTATCATACTCGTATAACGGTGCCATCAGCGGTATGTCTATAATACTGACCTATTGGAGATGATTGTAATGTCACGCGTCATTCCATAAACCGCTGAGCGACGAATGATATTTATTATGGTGATGAGATTATATTGTTATTTCCATTTCCTTGCCGCGGACAATCAACATCCAATCATCCGTGACTGGTCGCAGTTGGTGATGAATAATATATGATTACTGTTATCGCTCAGTAAGCTGGTACGATTGAAAAGTTCACCGAGTTTTTCAAAGGTCAAGGTTACTTCTAGTATCTTGTTATATTCTCTTTTTTATTGCGTTCAGGACAAAATACTTATTTGTTGTTGGAATGAAAACGGTCAGTATTACAACTAAATAACAGACGTTTAGTTTAATGTTTGTCCTTATAATGTGGTTATATAAATTACAGACGTTTAGTTTAATGTTTGTCCTTATAATGTGGTTATATTAATAACAGACGTTTAGTTTAATGTTTCTCCTTATAATGTGGTTATATAAATAACAGACGTTTAGTTTAATGTTTGTCCTTATAATGTGGTTATATAAATAACAGACGTTTAGTTTAATGTTTGTCCTTATAATGAGGTTATATAAATAACAGACGTTTAGTTTAATGTTTGTCCTAATGTGGTTATATAAATAACAGACGTTTAGTTTAATGTTTGTCCTAATGTGGTTATATAAATAACAGACGTTTAGTTTAATGTTTGTCCTTATAATGTGGTTATATAAATAACAGACGTTTAGTTTAATGTTTGTCCTTATAATGAGGTTATATAAATAACAGACGTTTAGTTTAATGTTTGTCCTAATGTGGTTATATAAATAACAGACGTTTAGTTTAATGTTTGTCCTAATGTGGTTATATAAATAACAGACGTTTAGTTTAATGTTTGTCCTTATAATGTGGTTATATAAATAACAGACGTTTAGTTTAATGTTTGTCCTTATAATGTGGTTATATAAATAACAGACGTTTAGTTTAATGTTTGTCCTAATGTGGTTATATAAATAACAGACGTTTAGTTTTATGTTTGTCCTTATAATGTGGTTATATAAATAACAGACCTTTAGTTTAATGTTTGTCCTTATAATGAATGCGGTTATATAAATAACAGACGCATAGCTTAAAAAAAATGCATTTAGTTGTTCACGCTTATATTTTTTTATGGCGTAATTAACAATATTATTTTATTTCTTGTCAAGGAAATTTCTTGGAAAAGCTTCAATTAATCCAAAGCATATTTTTGGGTTTTCATAATGTAAACCGATTCGTAGTATAGATTAATCGAAATAGTGATTTCCCTGACAGAGCTTCGCCCGGAGTCACCAACTTTTGGCAGTGACCCCAATCTTTATCATAATATGAGATATTTCTTGTCGTAGAGATTGAAAAATAGCCTACCATTCCTGAAAACGGGTCATTTCATAATACCATGGAGATTTGCAGAAGATATATTGGAATACCGAACCTCGCTAATTAATTCCGACGTGTTTGATCGGTCCAGAGATTGATCTGCTCAATCAAAATAGCGTCGATGGCGTTACCAGACGGTCCACACGCCTCCATCTAGATAAAATAAATAATCCCTCGCTATGTATTAATTAGTTCATTCTGCCTCATGTCTGCCATGCCGTCTCCTCACTCCTGGCTTTCTGATAAAATACAAATCTGCGAGGATACAGATTACGTACGGGCAATAATATGTTGCTAATTTCCTCGAGGGCGCTGTACGAAATCTACAAAGTCATGGTAATAATACCTTGAAATTAAAATACATCATAAATAAATTAAAAATTGCTTTATAATCACCGCTTTATTAATATATACGTATCAACATGTTTCGAAAGCGAAGCTTTCCTCATCAGGAAATAAAAAGTTATACTATTTTTAAGAAAACCCAAGGTCACTTTCTTTGTGACTTAGTTGAAAAGGGAAACTAATCTTTCATTGCATTAAAGTGAAGCTCCTATCTTATATATTATTTTCAGTACTTGTTAGTCTACCGTATTCTCCTCTCTTCTGTATCGTAGAATATTTCTACAATTATTGTACGCTGATTGAATTGACTGATAAGCATTCATTTACAACTTATTTTTAATCTTACCTAAAAATTTTCTCTTTAAAACTATTAAGGATAACACATCTTAAGTGATTTTTATTTCATCACCGGTCTTTATGTAATGCCGCCATGGCAGTAGTAAACAAACGTGGTTCCATTTACCGAAATAGCCTGTGGCGCATGCGCACAGCGAGCCTCGTATCTGCTTAGCTTCACAGGGTTTTTAAGCTTTTTCTATTTTTTACCGGAAATTTATTGTTGATCGCGACCGACAACTTTACGAGATCTTCATCTTAAGAGCATTGCGACTAAAATGCACCTAAATTAAAATATGTAATTATCATAACTTTTTATACTACCTTAACGTTTGATATGGCTTGCCTGCACCTTTACTGTGGTTAAATGAACATCTGTTTTTTCTTTTCTTAAAAAATAGTAAAACATTTCCGAATTACTAATAATTCGTCAATATATGACTAAACTTAACGGGGAGAGGGACGTCGGAGCGTTATTATTTATTATTTTAAAATAATAATAGTATTATTACGCAATACGATAAACAATGTTTTTCAATAGAAAAATATTTATTAAATATTTTATAAATTTACATAGGCTTAGCATAAAAATTGTTTTTTTTTTTTGTAATGCGGATTACAAATTTTTGGTTACGTTTATTTACAAAAACGCAACGACAAATTATTAAATATACTTTTCTCTAATTTAAAAATCATATTCGTATTTTAAATATTTTGTAAAACATACAATGGAATGGTCAGAAAAAAAATAATATTTCTGATTAGATTTTGATAAATGCTAAGCCTATGTAAATTTATAAAATATTTAACAAATATTTTTCTATTTAAAAACATTATGTTTATCGTATTGCGTAATAATACTATCATTATTTTCAATCAATAAATAATAACTCTCCGACGTCCCTCTCCCCCTTAAAACTCATCTTTTCAGACAATCATATCCATAAATTGAAAAAATGTACACGCAAATTGCTTAGCTAGGCTAGCCGGTTAGTGCTTACCTAAAGTCACTGATAGAATATCTGAAGCAAATCACGCATCGCTGCGTAAATGTGTCCACAGCCCGCAATGCTGTAAATAATTAAATGTGTAAAAAATCTTAATATCTACTAAAAACTTCTTACGTTTTTTAAGATCATTTTATAAATATTCTCCTGTCCTCAAAATTATAAATATTTCAAATAAATACAAACTCTTCTTGTGCCACCAATTTTCTAATAAATGCATCAATAGAAAAGGAGGATAAAATAGCAACTGTAAAAATCATATCATCTCTAAGCTTATTTTTTTAATAAAACTGTGTTCATCTGAAGCGACCTGCCAGCTGCAGGTAAGTATGTTTTTTTGTATCTGTTTGTACATAATTAGATAAAGAATAGGTAGTAATATTTGTACAGCTTGAGGTGATTTTTCACTAAAACGGCGCTATACAAATCATACAATTATTATATGAAAATTTCCTACTACCATCACACTAAGCAAAAGTGATGTTGCCTGTGTCGTGATGGAGGACTTAGCCACCCGACGAATTTAACTCACGATGCCTTTGCAGGGCCCATGCGGTATGCAAACTAAGCCACTGACCGGTCATTTACCCAATTTAGTAAGCTAAGATTTTCATAACACGCTATGTATTTAGCGAATTAGAAATTAGTACACGGAAATCGGTAGACAAAATATTTATATTAGGGAGGGCAGAGTTGTATTTCTAATTTGTTGACGATTTGTAGATTCAATTATCATATTTTGAGCGCATTTTCTCGTTCGAAACGCTTGATACTATTTTAACTAATATTTGGACTACCGACCGATTTCGCCGTTTTATAAACGTTCTTCAGATTTCCGGTCGTTTTATAGCTGTCAGTTGTTGCCCGACGATCGCTTATTTGAAACCGTGCACTATTTTAATTAAAAAGGCATTATATAATTTGCATTTGTGGAATGGATTCCTAAAAGAGCAATGAAAATAATGACAAGCGAATGGCAATTATTCAAGACAAAAACACGGACGGATAACGGTCCGTTAACGAAACGGTTCGTTACGTAACAGAAATTTAATAGTTCGTTTATATAACTGGCCCCAAATTAACTTCTGGAAATAATAACAGGCAATTTCAAACGGAAGTTTTAAAATATAAGTTGAGCAATAGAAAAAAATGTTTTAGTTAGCGGATGCGTGTTTTTATCGTACCAGTCGTAAGAACGATAAATTATTCGTAACTTGTAACGTACGAGTACATTACACTTACAAAATCGGGTCTTTTTCATTGCACGAACGATTTCAAGTTGTATTACGATCACCATAACGTTTCATCAGAAGACCTCTTCGTTTTTTAATGGAAAAACACACTAGTGAATGATGAATAGGTACTACATTTTTTATTGTAACGCACGTGTGCTGCTCTCATTCTTTTTGCATTGTATCGTCATATTTTCTGTGGAGGCAGGTGTGTAATTCGGTTAAATTATTAATTGTTTTTTATGGAAATTACTATTGTGAATTGAGAACAATTTTAGTGTTTGGATTTATTATAAAGATAACAAGTAAAAAAATATGGTGATTTTTGTAGATCACTAAAAAGACAATTTAACGGCCGTTGTTCCCAATCCTACTGATCATTTGTTGAGCCGAAATTTTGCCTCAACACTGCACAACTGCACAGCTACGCTCTTCCTAACGCAACTCTCGATCAAGTTAGGAAATCGATTACACTGACTGAAAGCTCCGCTCAATAAAGGACTAGTTATAAACAGTGTCAACATAGTGAAAAAATGTCAGTCATTCGATTCGCTAATTATTTAACAACCAAATATTGAATGACAAAGATTTGATTTCCTCATCAGGAATATACAGAATGCTAAAAATAATAATAGACAAATGATAAACATAGAACGCGATAATGTAAGTATAGACAAATGATAAACATAGAACACAATAATGTAAGTATAGACAAATGATAAACATAGAACACAATAATGTAAGTATAGACAAATGATAAACATAGAACACAATAATGTAAGTATAGACAAATGATAAACATAGAACACAATAATGTAAGAATAGACAATATGATAAACATAGAACACAATAATGTAAGTATAGACAAATGATAAACATAGAACACAATAATGTAAGTATAGACAAATGATAAACATAGAACACAATAATGTAAGAATAGACAAATTATAAACATAAACAAAAATTGATTAAAGTAGGTGAGTAATTAATCAAAAATGTTAATAAAAAAATATTATAAAACATTGAATTACTAATTTATATTAGAAATTAAAAAATAAGTGATTATTTTTTTAGTATTTTGTATATTCCTGATGAGGAAAGCTTCGCTTTCGAAACATGTTGATATGTATACTCGTATAATGAAGTGGTGAATACAAAGTAATTTTTAATTAATTTATTAATAATGACGCCACAAAGTGAATACCAATCTTTTGAAGAAATTATAAAAATATTAATTTTATGCTAAAACTCAACTTTAGGATGTAACACATTATTATTTGAATTCTTCTGAATAATCGCTCATTTTGAAATTTATTTATTTTAAAAATTGTCTTTGACTTATCTGTAGGTATATTCATTTCAAAATTCACGCTCTAGAAACGAAAGTAACCCAAGTTTTTTTCCAATTTTATTTACGACGATTTTTAATTTGCGTTTTCTATCGTTTTTAATTTTTTTTTTAAATATGAGTTGTTTTTTAGTACAATGAGAAAACGTCCACCCATTTCGTGTCACGACGATAATTTTGGCTTTCGTGTCGCAGGTCAGGGTGTTGTGTAAAACAGATATTTATCGGTTTTCGTATTGATTCAAATACTGTACAGTTCACAATACTCCATAGAAGTCTGTACCAGAGCAACAATAATCTTTCTCTACTCTTCTCATCTCGGTTCGTTCTGTTCACGGTACATCACGTCTGATCGTGTCCATGCTCCCCGGGTTAGCGGTAATCTGAACTCGGCTGGACCGTTCGTTTACCTTACAGGCAGTGGTTTTGCCATGCCTACTCTCAACACAAACCTACTCGAGCGTTGTTCTTCTTATTCGAGCCGTGGGCAGATTTGCCCGCTGATACCTGATGGATTGCCGCCGCCGCTGCAAGTAGAACTTGAACGATTGACTTCTCATTTAGCTTCCAGGGAAGTACAGTTATATCGCTTCCATGTAGGTAGGCGAGATTGTAAAGGCTGATTTTTAGTTAATTGAATTTAATAGTGATAATTAGGGATAGCGGTTTTAACGTTCATCGGATTCTAACATTAATATTTTGGTTATTTGTAAGTGTATGTTACTTTATGCACGATAAACGTTGCAGTTTGAATTTTCATAGATGTGTAATGTTTTAAATGTAACTACTCGTAATAAAGCATCATTATAGCTGTCATTTTATTGATGTGTATGTAAAAACAAAACTTAAACAAGGTATGCACAAAGCGAAGTATAAATAATGCATTAATTAAAAATTACTTTGTAATCACCACTTTGTTTAGGCATACAAATCAACATATTAAAAAAAAATCTGTATATTCCTGATGAGAAAAGCATCGCTTTCTAAACTTGTCGATATGTATATATTAATAAAGTGGTGCTTTCCTCATCAGGTTTATTTCATCATTTATTTGTCTATTCTTACATTATTGTGTTCTATGTTTATCATTTGTCTTTACTTGACATAATTATTTTTAAATATTCTGTATATTCCTTATGAGGAAAGCGTCGCTATCGAAACATGTTGATATGTATATATTATTAAAGTGGTGAATACAAAGTAATTTTTAATTAATTTATTAATAATGACGCCACAAAGTGAATACCAATCTTTTGAAGAAATTATAAAAATATTAAGTTTATGCTAAAACTCAGCTTTAGGATGTAACACATTATTATTTGAATTCTTCTGAATAATCGGCCATTTTGGAATAAAATGATATCTGTGTATTATGGATTTCCCATCACTAATAGGGAGGGACACTAGCATTAGCGCCTTGCTAGTGCGATACTGCTGCGTTTGCTTGCGTTTCTCGCGCGTATAGAGTTTCAGTAAAGTTGGCAAACGGCAAACAAAACGCAAAACGGGTCAGACTGTTCCACTGATCCATTTCTCCGTGGCTGCACTGCAGTGTTGTTGTTTTACTTTATTAGTTTCCTTTTTATTATTTCGCGTCCCATGGCTCTTCTCCTTTGGTAGGGAACACACCAGGATGGCCTTTGCACCAGCCAAATCGACTATATTCATTAGTTTTCTATCGACATGACTAAATTATCACCCCGGATTTTTTGTTATATTTCTCTATACAGAAGATTTTATTTTATTAATTTAAGAAATTTTACAAAAATATAATGCAAAAAGGTCCCGATAAACTACTTTTGAGCAGTTTGTCTTACGGGAGATTGTTATTCAAAACATTATACTAAATTTACAGTTAAGGTTAAGTTACAAAATATATAGCTATATAAAATAAAAACATGTGTAACAAACTTAAAACATAATTATATTTCGTAAGAATCTTACTCAAAATATTTTTACGAAAATAAAAAAAAAATACAATAAAAACGTAAATGACAACAATAAATCATACATGAGATAATATTTCCTAATTATCTAATACAAATAGTTTTTTTTCAGCTAGCCAAGTTTTCAATATATTTATTAACTTTTCCGTTTTAATACATTTTTATTTTTATTACAGCAGGCAACATATTTAAATAGCTAGGAATCATGTGATCTATAGTTTTTTGTCCATATTTATTTGTATGCTTAGGAACCATTAATCCTTCATTAAAATTGAGACGAGTATTGTAAGTGTACTCTAGTCTATTTGTATTATATATAGGGTTATTAATGTGCTGAAATATAATTTTGTACCACAGAATTGCTCTTACCGAAAGAATTTTGAGACTCTGATAAAAGTATGGAATATTATGCCGATGTTCGTATAAACTTTTATGAGCTAATAATTTAACCAATTAATTTTGCACTAATTAAACATGATTGATGTTTGTTTTACAGGAAAGTCCCCTGAGATTTATAATTGGCTTACCTTTCCACAAAGTATCACTCCCGTCGAAAAGGTCCGTGGCCTCAGTTGCAATCGAACATGATCCATTTGAGTGATAGGCGCGCTTCTTTCCCACCGGACCATCGACCACTTCCATCGCTTGGTCTGACGTCTGACGGTCTCCTGCTGTCTCCTGTCATTTTCTTGTATATAAGATGAGCGGTATTAACTTTCACACCGTCCGGCTACCGAAGTGTAGGTCTCCCTAACATTTCTTCATCCTTTTGACTTTATAGTGATTATATTTGATATAGTTATTTGTATCGGCCATCTCTCACATTCCTATCTTATGATTCTTGCTATTTGAAGACTCTTCAAAATAGACATTTATTATTAGTGATAGTTCACCAGAAATCATTTTTTCTATTGCTTCAAAGATTCTTCCTCTCAATAATTTCTAATATCAACGATTCGCCATTCTTCGTAAGGGTTCACCTTAGCCCTAATCTGATGAGTTGTTTTAGAGTTTTGAATTTCTCGTTCTCAAGAGTCTTAGTATTAAATGTATTTGGAGACCACAGAAGCAGCCGTTGGTAGTTTCCTGGCTTACCTTAACCTAATCGACTTCTTTTCTCAGATGATTATAAGAACCCTTTTTTAGGGTAGGTTAGTCCAAAAATTTTCACTTGTGTGCCCCACCTAGGGCTTTCTGTATCAATCGTCCTGTCTCATAACTCATCTCGTAAGCTGTCTCAGTGTTTTGGCCGTCGACCAAATGACCCGGAAATTCGCACGGTCGAAATGTCAGGAACTTGAAAGCTGTCTGAACTAAATCTCTGACCAGGAGACCGGACTATTGCTGGTACATTGGAGGTGCTGTGAACTGGTTAGTCTGGCATTGAAGATATTTCCGCGGAGGATTGTGTAATTCACACTACAGTGACAGTATTACACTATGGGAAGTGATCTAACTGAAAGAAGAACGATTTTAGAGGATAATGTCAGCTAGTTTTTTTATATGAGTTTTTTTGGTAGTCTCAATGAAATACTCACAGTGAGCGTAATAACTAATCAATAATTTAAAGCTTCTTAACTAGCTGAAGTACCCGGCGTTGCCCGGGGTATGAATTGTTTGGAGGTAGTAGTTTACCTCTTATTTTGAACATAAAGTGTGCGAAATTTCGCCAAGAAGTACCAACATTCTGCTTTAAAGGTTAGGAAAGGGGTATGGGGGTGGTTTTTAGAAATTTCACGTAGACCTTCCTCGTGTTTCGAAGATTAAAAGATGCAAAATTTCATCAAGCTCGGAATAAAATTGTAGATTTCTATACAAAACGAATAAACGCCGCCCGTCCGGGACATTCGTCTTTATATAATAGACTAGCTGAAGTACCCGGCGATAACCGGGGAATGATTTGCCCATGCCCCTCCCCTACCCCTACCCCCCTCCCCCCTAACCCCCCCCCCCTAACCCCACCCCTACCCCTACCCCTACTACTACCCCTACCTCTACCCTTACTCCTATTAACTAATAGTTTTCCTCTTATTTTGAATGTGTACGAAATTTCATCAAGTACCAAAATTCTGCTTTAAGGGTTGGGAAAGGGGAAAGGGGCGGTTTTTCGAAATCTAATGTGAATAGTTACCTTCCTCTTGTTTCGAAAGTCAAGTGTGCAAAATTTCATCAAGGTCGGAATAAAACTGTAGATTTGTATACAATTTTTAAAGTTTGATTTGTAATTCTTAATTGTATATTGTGACTTAAATTGTAAAAATGTTTGTGTGTAGATATAATGTTCATATTTAAACACATGTAACCAATGTACATGGATCACTTCTCTATTAGGCTATTATTGAGTGCAGGGGAGATGACCCATCCTCTGAGGGTGTTGATGATGAAACTCAGGATTGACCGGTGCTAAGTACCAAACTTACACACTTTATTAAGTACCAAAACAGTGTACCATCAGCACAGGTGACAATAAAGAGTTAATTTACACACATACTTTATAATATGTCTTCGACCTTTCACTTCTTTTTCATTCTATTTATAATTTTTTCGTGATTATGTTTGCTGTTGTTTATTGTACTTATTCATTATTATTGCTATTTAAACACTCATGTTTGTAAGTTTTGGGCATATTGCCTGTTTTATGTACTAAAATAAAAGTTTAATAATTTTGAATTGAAATATTTCTTAATTTCTAGTGCTTCTTAGTTGCCTAATCTAATTCCTATACCGTTTTTATGCAAATGTCTTATAAAAATATAACTGTATGTGTTTATAACGACCAAATGGAACAAGCAACACTTTGTGTTCATTCAACCGCATCAACCAATCATCCGACGAACACACTCACCCGCGTTTGCATAATAAACAATAATATTTACATCATGAAGAAGAAAGTAAACAAACTAAATTATCGCCAACGTAACTTACTGTAACTGTTGCTTTGATTTGTTTATTTTTTCTCTTTTGCCGTGTTCTTTCAACGATAATATAATTATATTCCGGCGTGCATACGGCAGTTTGTATTCATTAGGTTAACGTACACGCATGAATTGGAAACTGTCGCCAATTAGCACGTAAATTTCGGATTATGGTTTTGAATGCCAAATGAACGGTTCTGTGAAGTAATGGGTGCCCTCACAAGCACACCTTTACCTAAAAATTGAAGAAGCATTATCTATTCCTAGCAGCATAATTCTCCACTTAATCATTTGGTACGTTTTGTGATTCCCTTTCCCTACTAGAGTCGATTTTTCTTATTTAAATTTTCCTTTTTAACATAATGTTATCTATCTATCTATGTTGATGAAAATACGAAAACGTCGTATCAAAATCATATAGAATAACGTTTTTAGGAATTCGATAGGTCTATATTATATGACCGGTCAGTGGCTGAGTTGGCATCGGGTTTGGGTCTCACACAGGCGTCGTGAGTTCAATTCCTCGGGTGGCTAAGTCCTCCATTATAACACAAGCAACATCTTCCGCTCACTGTGATGGTAGTAGGAGATTTTCAAATATTGTCAGTTTATTCGTAACCAAGCAATATTTGTCTTTCTTTAAAATTTATATATTGGAAATGCATTAGAAACATGGTTATGTCGGGCGTGTTCGCCTCTTCCACAATGTTTTGATGCGGCCATGTTCGACTTCACATTTGTTATATTCCACTTGCATAGATTGTTGTTATTGTTTTATTTTGTAAGGGAGTCGAATCGTATAATATATTGTTATAATAGTAATATTGTTTCGCTGCTCGCAAACGATCCCGATCCCTTTGTAAATGTATTGTGCGGGTGACGGGGAGTGTCCCCCCACTACTGGAATGACTTTAATAAAACGTTAGAGCGAGAGAGAGGTGCTTGTCGGACATGCGCAGAACGCGGAAGCTCTACAAGTCTTGCAGGTTACCTTAAGTAGCCTGCGAAAATCAGGTCTTGTCAGTTAGCCTGCAACCGCTCGCTTGTCAAGACGCTCCGCTCCCTCGACTGCCCGCTCGCTACGACTTGTGATCTACTCACCTTTTTTCCTTCTGACCACCGCTTACCCTGGACCCCCATCGGACTACTACCTCTCACTGGACCCAGACCAAGCAACGTCACACGTTTTCAGGTTGCTAGCAATACCACACATTATTTATCCGTAATATTTATACGGATAGTTAGGTAAATGTATAAGGTTTCAATAGGCAAAAACCCCGAACTGTAATATTAAATTTTTTATGAAATTCATGCTGTCGTAAAATAGGTTCTGTTCGACAACCAGTGATAGCAATTTATTTTGAACGTTTTTTCGATAACTATATAAAAAAATTACAGTTTGAGTTTTATTGTCTTTTGAAACCTTATGTATTTTACTAATTACCCGTATATTATTTATTCCTAGTCAAATAATCTCATTTCAAGACTTTGTCTTATACATATCTGAGCCTGCGATTTTCCATCTCTTAATTTCTCCCGTTGGCGAGTCAATTATTGGGACATTGGCTATTTTCGTTGAACGTTTCTATTAAAAATAACTCTTCATTTACCAAAGCACAGCGCACCGTGTCATACGCATCATTAATTTCGCCGGGCATATTAGCATCAAGTATTATTAACGTACCGTACCTACTCGTGGCGTAAGACTTAAAAATAGTACTCGAACTACTAACTACTGTGGATATTATTGTATTATAGTTCCTTGGTACACTTTCGGTTTCAATGATTTTAATGACAGACTACAGTTCCTGCGAATTATTTATGAAGATATAGGACCTGCCATGCTAATGATGGCAAACGTTGATTCTTTTTTCAATCTCCATAAAACAGTTGCGCATTAATATATTGCAGATATTAAAATGCATTACGTAAATGAGAAATGAGATAATTATTTTTAAACATTAAATTCGCACAGGAGGCCCTTAGGAAAATAATTTCCCTCAGAGCCTATGTCATCTTTGAGGATGCTGTGTGGAGGGTATTTTTGAGGAGAGGAAGGAGCGAATAAGGATCTTGAATAGACCCATGTTATATGAGGGAGGAAAGCGTTGAACTCAAGAACCAGCAGTAGAAACGACCCGTTCTTCTTCCATTGAAATACCTGCAGAACACGGACAGCATTCTTACCTGACTGACGCCTGTGCTCTAATGATTGTAATCCGTTTGCTAAGATAGGGGAATCTATCAAACGGACCTCCCGTTTCTGCACAGTGTAAGGGTTTTTTTAGGCATTTTGGGGCTCCAGATCAGAGGTACCTACCAAATTCGATAGTGTGGCGCATTTGAGATTTGTACAGGGTTAGCAATTGTGTACTATTAAATAATCTGCGGGCCCTGTACAGTACGCCCAGCTCTGAGAGGCTAACCTGACTCTGGCCTCGACGGAACTCCCAACTGATCACTTACACTCTTGAAGTGATTTTCTCATGAAAATGGCACTATAGCAGTAATCCAATATTTATTATTACACCAAGCATGATAATGGAAGGCATGCTGGGAAGATTGCTTGAAGGAGACTAGAATGTCTTTTCGATCCCTTTTGGGTGTAATCAGACATGATTGGGTCTTTGAAACATTAAATTCGACGAGGTTATTCTTACCCCAGAAGGAAAACCTCTCGCGGTAACCATCCATTTTCTACTTCAAAGCCCTCCGAACCGTTGAAGTTTATGAGTCCTTTGGGGACTTGTTAAACCAAAAGCTATGATGGACTGTACTGTCATCCGCGTAACAATGAATTGGTGCACATGGCAAAAGGTCATTGATGTGTAGTAAAAACAAAGTCGGAGACTGAACCGATCCCTGTGGGACGCCAGCATTTATTAAGTGGGAGGAAGGGGTGATTCCATCAGCAACCGTCTAAATCGACCTCTCCCTCAAAAAGTCGTCAGTCCACGTACACAAGGATACAGGAAGTCCGTAAGAAGGCAGTTTATTGACAAGACCTTGGTGCCAAACCCTGTCAAAGGCCTTGGAAATGTCCAGTGCAACCGTTACTGTCTCACCGTCACGTTCCAGGTACCGCCCCCAAACATGCGTCACATACGCGAGAAGATCACCGCATGAGCAACAAAAAATAGTGTAAGTGAGTAAATATGTATGAGTATATGAATGATTTAAACAATACTGAAGATGAAAATCTGTTTCAAACTTTATCATCTTCAGTATTCAGTATTCGAAAAGTTGGTAGTAAATGTATAAAAAATCACGGGGACAGTTTTATAACTATTTTGTGAAATGTACATAATTAGATAAGGAATAGGAAGTAATATTTGTACAGCGCCCTTGAGGTGATTTTTCACAAAAACGGCGCTAGACAAATCCAATTATTATTATGGGTCAAAAGATAGTCACTAAATTGTCTGCAAGTGATCTTGAAAACTCTCAACGGTCAATGCAGCATCGTTGAGCGGTTGAGTTGCTCTGCTAATTGGTGTGCTCTGGTAAACAGAAGTTCACGCTTTAGGAGCGTAAAATAGTTCATGGGATCTCTCACGAGTATGCTTGTTAGGAATGTTTAAGTTTACCACTTTCAACATAGGTAGATTTAGATATGGTTCCAGGAATTAACTTAAAAATATGTATTTTTCGGCGGGCTTCCAAGGTGTTAAAATCAAACATTGATTTTTATTAGTTGATGCGTATTAATCTAGGTTAGCTTGATGATTTAATGGATGGTGCTGAGAAGAACTAGCATCGTTGATCCCTTCGGCACTAGTGATCAGCTAAGAGCCACGCAAACACGTGCACGACATTCGACACGTAATTGTTATTTTTTAATAGCACCAATTTATACCTTTTTTTTACTACACCACTTTTTAAATTAAAACCGCCCGTCCTTTGGTTTTTTCATTAGATTTCGCAATAACAAAAACGTTAGCTTCGTCTAATAAATACTAAACGAGATGACGTAGGAACAAACTTGACATATACGAATGTTTTGTGGGTTTCGGGTATAGTTTTTTTTTACCTGAACGTACGGGATACGCCTTGTTGCTTTCGGGCGATAATATACCGGCCATATCACGTACGTTCGTATGGGTAGGGCGGTTAAATGATAATGGTTATTTTTTTTTTTTTTTTTTACTTTTACTTAAAATGGAATTCTACAAATTAAACTCGTACACAGTAAATGCTATTTCTACGTACATATAACCCGACCATAAATGGTCCACTCAATGGCGATAAATAGTATTTTCATATTTGCACTCAAAAGTTCGGTTGTGCTTCCTGTCTTCTCAACAGCATCGGTATTCAACTTCAAGACACAAGTTCACTCCTTTTCCTCTGAGAAGACCCTCCAGGAGGCATCTTCAAATATGACTACCCACAAAGGTAGATTTTCATCAAAGCCTTCCGTGGGTAATTTCCAAAGGTTAATTAATCAAATATTAGCACGCTGAGAGAGGTCTTGGAACGTTTTCCCCTTAAAAAGGTCAATTATTGCTTACTGATTGAAATTGGGCCAGCTGTTTATTTATTTTAATATCTGGAAATACGTATTTTCTTATTTATTCTATTTTTCGTCTTATGTAAACAGTCTGAAAATTAGGTCATCGATTAAGTAAGAACGTAGAAATACAAATATTTGGGCTTTCAACTATAGAAAAATCATAATTTCTTCAAAAGATTGGTATTCACTTTGCGGCGTCATTATTAATAAATGAATTAACAATTATTTTGTATTCACCACTTTCTTAATATACACATATCAACATGTTTCGAAAGCGATGCTTTCCTCATCACGAATATATGGTACAGAATATTAAAAAATAATAATGTCAAGTAGAGACAAATGATAAACATAGAACACAATAATGTAAGAATAGACAAATTATAAAAATAAACAAAAGTTGATTAATGTAGGAAAGTAATTAATCAATAATTAATTAATTATTCTTACATTATTGTGTTCTATGTTTATTATTTGTCTATACTTGACATTATTATTTTTTAGTATTGTGTATATTCCTGATAAGGAAATCTTCACCTTCGAAACATGTTGATATGTATATATTAATAAAGTGGTGATTACAAAATAATTTTTAATTAATTTATTTATAAATAATCGTGATTGGAAAATTCATTTTGTGCATTTTTTATGTTATTTTCTTGCTTTGTAAAGTCCTAGTTATTAGCGAAAAGCGGCTGATCGCCTTTTTTCCATTTTCATATCACCGACATACCATGTGGAGGTGGAGTGTTTTACCGCAATTGTTGGTTGCTTAATACCGACTTTGGACACAATGGGTACTTAGTTCATTTATCGTCTGTGGCATAAAACATCTGGTGATGACATTCTTTAATCTCGTGCAGATTCTATTTGCAAACAATGTCCACAATATACTGCGCTACCCGCTACCAGTTGACAGTCTGTTGGTAGCTAAATGCACATGTGTTTGTGGAACAACGCAGAGACCGTGCAATCTTATCGCATATTATGTTGTACAATGGAATATAATCGACTTCTTGCGTCATTCACATTCATACAACGTTTCATGTATTTTCTTCTGTTATTCCAACTTCTGACATGGTCCGACTCAAGTATTTGATTCACTTTGTCGTTCTTCGGACGTCCCCGGCCTCTTCCATTCACATTCGGGCCATATATTCTCCTTATACTTCTTTCTTCGTTCATTCGTTCTACATGCCCAAACCATCGAAGCCTCCCTTTCTTAATCTTACTCATTACGCTTACATCAGCCTTGCATTATTTACGAATCTCAACATTTTCACACGATCATACATGGTTTTACCACACATTTCTCTTTCTCTCATTTCTACAGCATTCAGTCTACTTTCATCCTTCCTCTGCCAGTTCCGTGCCTCATTGCCATACATCTGGGTTGGTATCAGCACTCCATTGTGGACTGCTAGTTTCGCTTCTTTGGACAACTTTTTGTTTGCGCCAACCGCGTTCTCAGTCCTCCGTTAATGGAGTTTCCTGCATTCACCCTACTTTCAATATCCCTATCAGTCTTTCCATCCCTCGTAAATATACTTGCCAAATACAAAAACTCATCGACCTGCTCCAAGTATTCATCAACTATATTGCCCACTGTTTTCGTACTCTCTCTTTCAAACACCCTGATTTTAGACTTACATTCATCATTAGCTCATTCTTCATACATACTTCGTTCATCCTAGATAATTTTTTTTTTTAAAACGCCTTCAAAGGGGTATTTCAGATAGTACTTTTAAAATTTCACCTTCTTTTGAGTGGTTCAGGGCCGGTCACATACGAAACAAATTAATTAAAAATGTGAAAAAACTCCGCCGCGGTCGACAGAGGGTTGTACGGAATGGGTATACAACTCTGTCCTAGTATATCACTCTGTTTCTCTTTCATAAATATGCAAAATTAGATACAGCAAATGGGGCTCACCCTGACATAAATACTATAAATATCATTGATTAAATTGTGCCAGTCTGAAGATGCCCATTGTAAGGTGAAACCGGTCCGGTCTGAAATAAACAAGTGGAAGAAAGTTAAAAAGGTTTTGTAATCAAAAAATTAATATAAAAATGACATTTCTCCGTGAATTGACAGTTTCAAAATTATAAATAGTAATAACAATTAATTCATACAGTGTACTTCTGTGGATAGTTCTCCTCAAGTGCCTCGTACCCTTGTTATTCCGACTCTGACATGATTGCCCTCAAGTATTTGATTCAATTACGGCCGTTCTTTCCAACCTTACTGAGCAACTGCTGAGCCGAAATTTTGCCTCAGCACTGTTGCAAATGCACAAATTCGCCTTTCCCTACGAAATTCTCAGTCAAACTTTGCGATCATCTTAAGTTATCGATTTCTGTAGATTAAAGTTCTCCTCAGTAAAATACTAGTTATAAAAAGTGTCAACAGAGTGTCAAATGACAGTGTAAACGTCAAATGTCATAGATATGTATGGTCAAACGTTTCGCAAACTATTTTTTGTACCTATCGTGTATTGACAATTTTGAATATGGAGAGCGAAAATGAAGATATTTTTAATGTAATACCAATAGCGGGTATGGACAGCGAATATGAAGACAGCGACGATGAATATATTATTGACAATTGTTGATTGAAAATTGAAAGAACGTACGAAAGACAAACGTCAAAAAAGTCTACTTCCGTTTTCGCGGCATTAGTAAAAGTCAAGCTAACACTTTATTTTTAACATATACGTTTTTAAATATAAAATGTTGGTGTTTGTATTACAATATTTAAGACAAATAATATGTATTCATAATAAATAGAAAATTAACTCATCTATGTTAATTTTTCATCGAAAGTTTTTACGTTGATGTCATTTTATTGACTATGAACTTGTGGGGGTACAATTATATTTTCCATAGAAGTGGGCCAGTCATTCATAGACAATTTAGGAAGTTCAAAGATAAAAAATGTTTGGAGACAGTCAAATAGAGCGAATACTTAACAAAACACTTGGCTGATCGGCGGCTAAGATTGATTATTCGAAAAGTTGGGGAGAACGGCTGTTAATATACCAGCTCTTCTTTAGCCACTAACCTTCTAATATATGTAATATCGATTACAAATAAGAATAAAGTAATAATCTTGCAAAATCATACCTTCCCAATTTAAAACTTTATAATATAACCTGTAAATCTGGAGTGACCTGCCAGGTGCAGGTAAGTATGTTTCTGTATCTGTTTTTTGTACATAATAAGATAAACCCAGCAAGTCATATTTGTACATCGCCCTTTAGGTGATTTTTCATAAAAACGGTGCTATACAATTAATTATTATTATTATTATTAGTGTCATGTTTTCTTGGGATGTCTCTGACTTATATTCAACTACCATTCATTAATATATTATGATGTATTTACAGATATTAAATGCATTTTTTGCACCCATGTCATAAAACTAACAATGAAAACACATATATGGTATTAATATAGGTAAAAACTTCCTTCTTATTCTTGCGCTAATAACGTTTTAAAAATTTAATTATTTTAATTTCTCTGTCCTGCATTACCATCATCATTAACATGTAGAATATAACAGTATAAATATAATGTATGTATGTTTTCCTCAAACTGATCGCAGGCATACAAATGTGTATCTGTTTGTTACCTGTATACAGAGCTGTGATGTATCACACATAAACACGTTCCATTGATAATAATATTAATTAGATGATTTATATAGCCCCGTTTTTGTGAAAAATCACTTCAAGGGGGCGGTACAAATACTACTTCATATTGTCTATCTAATTATGTACAAACTGATACAGAAAAACATATTTACCTGGGAGGTCGCTCAGATGAGCACGGTTTTATTAGACAATTTGAGCGTAGAAAAGATATGATTTTTACATTTTTATGTCGCTTTTACAGATGTGTATATTATCAATGCCAACAAGGGCAACAATAATTACACAATTTATTTTTAAATGTAAATACGAGTATGTCAGTTGTAAGCCTCTAATCCCAAACCATAGTTAGTCACTCAAAAATATTGCTTATAAGACCCACCTGTTAGTAAATATATTTGTCACTTGTTTTAATTCACTAGTTATAAATCTTAGTTGTATGTCACTAGTTATAAGTCTTATGTAAGTCACTAGTTATAAATCTCAATTAGTTAGTGTCTAGATCACTAGTTATAAATCTTAGGTTAAGTGATAAGTTATAGGTTTGATAAATTATGTACAATATTATAAAATGGCGCTATAGAAATAATCCATTCATTATTATTATTATTATTATTATTGTTATTATTATTATAGATATCGTGAATTGTCGTGTCACGACGTTCCTCAATATTGGGGTTGCCATAGTTCCACTGTGTTCACTCAGTTGGAATTGAATATTTCTTAGTAACACTTGGAATGTGCCCCAAATGAAACACGTGAAAAGCTTTCACGCAGAAAATGAATTCATTCACAAAATCATCCCCAAAAAGAACTCCACTAGGTACCCCTACTAAAAATTCCAAAACATCATCGTTCGTCCTAGTAAACATAAAAGCTGCTCATACCATTCAAGTAGTGTCTCGACCTGTGTTGTACTTGATAACATGGCCGGCGGCGTACAGCGCTGATGGTTCACTGTACATCATCTCTCATCTCGCAGCCTCCCCTCATCTCTACACTCTAGTAAGTTCTCCTCTGACTTGTCTCCCATCTCTAGTGGGTCGGATGTGGGCCACATGTTTCTTCTTTCATCCATCTCCGGTCCTATTTTGTGTGTGCTGTACTAGACACGCTTGTATAGCCGTGATGAAGGGTAGTCACACTTCGAAAGTCATCATTCATTTTTTTAAAATAAACCTTGTTTGGAACCACTAATTTATTTTTAATTCCTCACCAACCGGTTTAGCTTATCTCATGCTTCGTTAGAGTAAAAATTTAAACTAAACAAAAATATATAGACTGAGCAATGAGCATATAATGTAGGTGAGATATACAAAATATAATAAAATGGAGACAAAATATAAAAAGAAAGAACAATGAGACAGATTTGTTTACATTTAATAGAATGGAACAACTCATAAAAAAGAAAGAATTGTATAAATATTTTCATTTTCTATTAGTCCCATAATTTCATAGCTGTTTGAAATTTGGAGCTTATTCCATTCTGATTAGTGATAAAAAAGGGGTAAAATCGTATTTTAACATATATGTATATAAATAGAGTCAACGTTACTATCAAAATCAGTCTAAAAAGATGTTCCCCCGCGTGAAATACGAAGGGGAGTGAAGCGGCTATCGATGTAGCCCGAATCTTTCCGACCGCGAACGAACAGTACGCACCGCCGGCCGCCTTGCGGCCTCGGGCATTTCTTACCGGTGGCCTGTACAGATTTGATATGTTCTTTGAATTTTTTTAGCAATAAAAAGGCCAATTTATAGGATATTGACTATGGTAATACCGATGATAGGTTACATCATTGCTTTTACTATTTTTTCCAGAACAACTTGTTCCACTTGTTGGAGATCCATACCCGGCGAGCGCTTGTAATCGACTGAAGCCCGTGTTATCTCAATGTAGCCTCATTTATGTGGCCCATACTTCGAGCGTTGATGTTTACTCCACTTGTATACCTCAATGTATTTTAACCTGTTAACCGGGGACTGTCCTTTTTAATTACGTAACATACCACTTTTTCACAATAACGTGTTTGCGCGTCACGCCCGCGTGGCGTAATTCATGATTATTTTTTTATTATTTATTAATGCTTAGAATTAATTAAAAGACAATGAAACATATATTTCTTCGTTTATTTATATATAAAAAGTACAGAAAAATAAACTAAATATAATATGAAAGTATGAAGTATAAATATTGTATAAATTTATTTAATTCCAGTTATTTATTTTTCCAGTGTGTATATCATATCGTATAATATTATCTTCAGAGTGGAAGATACTTTCATTATCGCCCTGGTGAAAGACCACCATTCAGAATTGAAACGTTGCTTGAAATGGCTTTAGCCGTGTTTGGTGACCAGATCTAAATAGCCAGGTATTTCTCCACCTTCCTCTTCCCATTCTCCTTCTTCTCCCCAATACCTTCAGCCTCACAACATTCTCCAATTGGGGATGCCATAGTCTCACTGGCTCCAGATGGTTGGGAGCAGTTGAGCCTCAAGTGCGGTATTAATGTAAAAAAAAATCTTGCTCTGTTGTTATTTGTACCTACTTTTTATTTTATTATTTACGCCCTTAGTTTCTAAATTGTTATTTTATAATACCTGCTCATGAATATTTTATGTCATAGTTTTAATTTGCATGTATATATATATATGTATATTAAAATAACAGATATACTACATAGTATATTAGGTTAGGTTAGTTAGTATAAAGCGTACTTGAGGTGAACCTTCACAAAACTGCGCTATAGAAATTTACTCTTATTATTATTAAATACGTACGCGTCACCGCTTACCAAGCACACATGCACACCACACAACAGCGAAGCGCAACTGTTTTGCTGTGTGCCTTAAATTCATGTCGATGCATGTACCGATGATTCACACATTCGTGAAACTTAAAACTAAGACCTGCCCGTTCAAGGGTACAGCATATATTTAAACTAAGACGTTTTTATACGTACTACCCGTACTCAATACTGTTTACAAATGACGTATAAATACGTCACGCTCGGTTAACAGATTAAGAGCTCTTAGGCTTTGTTACTTTCTTTATACTTATTATTAACACTATTATTTTTTAGTATTCTGTATGTCCTGATTCGCTTTCGAAACATGTTGATATGTATATATTAATAATATGTGGTGATTACAAAGTAATTTTTAATTAATTTATTAATTTCATTTAATATTATGTCTTTCATAGCATTGCTCCATGTGGGTACACCGCAATATACAAAATAGCTTCCTTCCCTCGTATGGGAAATGTGTCGCGGGCAGAGAAGCACTCCACACGAAATATTATTACGGTTCAGCTTTGGATACTTCGGCCCCGGGGAATAGGGAGTTGATATTATTTTTCTAAGGGTTGGAGTTCCGGGAGGAAATGGTTATTATTTGCGGGCGCCGCTGTAAATCCTGCTTAAGGCACCCTTCAGAGTTTTTCAATTCTCTTTGTTACGAATGTGTACTTGGCTAATTTTTATTACGTACTAGCTGATGTGTACCCGACCTTGCTCGGGATTATTTATTTTGGAATAAAGTTATGATTTTGCGAATTATTGCTTGTCGTTTGGATGACATGTCTTTGTGACGACTATTACTATCTCTAAATAATGAAACAAAGAAACATTAGTTTGAAAATTTTATTTCTTTACAAACATTTATTTTTTCAAAATATATCTACGAAATAAAGTTCTTAAGTAGTACTTGTGTTTTCCATTTTGAAAATATTCTACCCAAACAAACCTTTTTCTTTTTAATATGTAATCTGTGGCTAACCAGAGTGGTATATCTATGGGCTAACCCCGATACAACATGGAGGTATCAATGTTTTTCATACTCATTTTAAAACGTTTTCGCATTTTTTTACACATTGGATCTCATTCAAACTACTCTCTAAACCTTCCCGTAACTAATAAGAACAAACTGTGAATTATTTTCAGCGAAATTTGTCTAGTATTTTTCGAGAAAATCGCTGACAGACAGACAGACAAACATTCATTTTTATAAATCTAGATCAATATTTTGTATATATTTGCACTTCGTTACTAGTTTCGTCAGTACGATTTTCCAGTTTATTTTTACACATTATAAACTAGCTACCGCCCTTTTGACATTTATTTCGGGCCTCTTCAGCATCCACATTAACTCCCATAGTTCTCCTCCTCTTAACCCGCCTCAAAACGACGCCCAAATAATTAACAATTTGGGAGGCGGGCATGGGTACCGCCGCCCCGGGCACCATACATTCCATAACCAAAACCTCTGCCATAGGTCATTTGGTGGCGTAACAGGGGTGCCCGGGTTCATGTGGTCAGATTTGTCTAGGTCTTGGCGGCGGATGCGTCTGCCCGTCTGGTGGAGGGAGACCCTTGGACCTCTCCAGCCGGACTCTCTCGACCCTATCGCCTTGCACCGCAATGGGAGGGATGGATTAATACGTCCGTCACTCCTGAACACACTGACCCCCAGGTTCCTACCCACCCCTCATACCCTTTTCCTTCTCAGAACTTCCTCTGCTTCATCCCCAAGATGGATATAGGATCCCAAGTAAATAATTCTCCTCGGGTAGTACTGCTGTACACATTCATTATTATTATAGTTGGATGGTTTATATATCCCCGGTTTTGTGAAAAGTCACCTCGAGGGCGCTGTACAAATATTATCACCAACTAGAGACAATCTATATGGCTAACAAATTGCATTCATCAGTTCATCGATCTGTAATACCAAACTATATGTACAATGCATTTGACTAATGAACGTGATGCCGCGTTAAAATATACAGGGGAGCTCTTGTTTTCATATATAAAACAATTAGATTTTTTTGTACAATTGTTCGTGATTATTTCAGGCATTAAAAATAACATTTTGAAGACGTTGTTTAATTTATTTTTTATTATTGTGTCCAATTCATCCCTGTGTGATTTGAATTTTCATGTTTGCGACACCTGTCAGCCATTTGTCACGCTACCGCCGCCATACATTTGCCAATTTCTTCCGTCCCAAATAACATATCTGATATACGTATGTTTTTAGCTATTCCCCTCGCGTTTCTCCAATGGCTTATGTTTATTTTGCCATCTCAAACATCGGCGCAGCGACTCTGACGTTTGAGATATCGACGTTCTTTCTGTGATCTACCACCACTGAGCAGTCCAGAATACGTTCGAAGATGTATCATACTTGTACATGCTCTCTTTTTAAAGTGATTGAATGGTGGCTATGACAGATGACAGCATTTCCGCATCCGTTTCCCGGTTTATATAAAAATATTCACCTTTCATCAATTTCATTCTTCACATCGTGAATCGTGGGCATACTGCAGGCGGAGAAGTATCAAGTCAGAATGTAGCTGATTTGACTTGAGAATTGTAACTTTATTATGTTGGAATAGATGTATTTTTAAAGGTTACACACATGACAAAACAGAACATACGAAGGAAAGCGAAGAAAAATACCAATAAAAAACTAACCTTTAACCTTTACTTATTTAATTGATAAAATCACTTTGTGGCATCATTTTCAATTAAATGATTAAGAAATTATTAAGAATACTTTACACTACTGTTTAACAGCTATTATTAATATCAACATGTTTCTGTAGCCAAGCTTCCCTCATCAGGATACAGAAAGTATATACAAATAATAAACATAGAAACATAATATATCAAACAGTGATGTAAACAAACTATTTCTTATTAATTTTATTAATAAATGACACCACAAAAAAATTATTTATTTGTTGAACAAATGGTTAAAATTTATTTAATAAATGAATATAGACATGTTTCGAAACCAATGGTTCCCTCGTCAGGATACAAAGTAAAACATATAACGACATACACATAAACAAATTGTAAAAATAGGCAAAAATTAACAATAAGTGATGAGATAAGGTAAATAATTGAGTATTTATGTAAAAATAATTATATAAAAATAATAAAAAATCATTATAAAACACTAATTGTGTATTACACGTATATTAGAATATAGAAATTTAAACAAAATCAAGAAACATCCAAGAAATCGAAAAAAGAAAACTATTCTTCTAAATATAGGAATTAATGTGAAAAAGAGATGGCTATTTAAGAAATGCTAATTAAGTATTTACAGGTCAAATTTAAAAACCTTTATTTATGCCAAAAGAATGATTTGTTTCCAAAATGTGGTTGGCAGATTCAGAATAATTATTATTACTCAAACACTTTAGGTACTCCTAGTATTAAAATTTAAGTCTTTCCCATATAAAATATTTATAAATTTATTTTACACCCCCGATTTGTTTAAAATTCATCATTATCCTTATTTATTAAAACATATTTTTAAAAATTTGTTATTAATCTAAGAAACAGGTTCGATAGTATTTGAGATGTTTTTATAACTAAACTAGCTGATGTGTACCCGGCCTTGCCCGGGATTTAAATTTTTTAAGTAAAGAAACATAAACCAAATAAAGAAACATTCATTTGAATATTTTATTTCATTCCAAACGTTTAACATCGAGGACAAACAAACAAACTTGTATTGATTTTTATGTGTGTAGATTTAAACTTAAGCTAACCAATATATTTAATCACGTTCTGTTTGTTTTCCGATTACCATTACCATTGGGAATTGTTGATGTATATAAAAGTATAAATAAATTCCTTCTAGTTTCTCTGATTCTATTTTCTCTTTCACATCATACTTTGCGTCAATTCATAACTACTTCTTATTGGCATATCGTTGTAATTTGTAGCATAGTTCTCTTCATTATGGTACCTATTCCTTCTAACAACCTGCCTGACATAATGCTATGTACAATACTCAACCTACTCTAGCAGGTTCTCATGAAATATGTGTAGGAAATCGGAACTCTTTTGAAATGTTGTTAGATCTTATTTACATCTTCCACCTATTCTACCGACACAGTTTCCCATACTGAAAACCTACGATCAGACACCACTGTAGAGATAAACTACTAGTAGGCTACTAAAGTAGTAAACTACTACTAGTAGTAGTTTGTAGGCATCCGAAGTAAGTATAATTTTTCCTTACTTCTGCTAAAATTGATCAATAAACATCGGATCATATGCACTATCAAAATCCTGAAATATGCACTAACAATTCCAAAATGAACAGCTCTTTTTTTAAGAATAAAATCGCTGAAATATGAGGTTAAAAATACACACTTTGTAGTCTACTAATGCAATAAATACTACCAACGATTTACCTATAAATTCTACACGGGGTAGTTATGAAAACTTTTAAGGTTTCCATTAACAAAAGTTCTCAGACTGTAAGCTTTTAAGTTCTATATAAAATAGTACGGGAATTCAAAATAAAACGCACGAAAATGCCTTCACTGGAACTGCACATCTTTTCAAACATTTTGGTATGTATTTCATAGAATTTAAAAGATAACAGCTTGAGGATTTTCGTCATTGGAAACCTTAGACATTTTCCTAACTACCAGCTGACAGATTAATTATTTGATTTATTGCTCGCGTTAGCAACCTGCAAAGTGACGTTTAGCACCTTATTTGGGTGCTCGTCCTTAATGATGAAAAAGGCTCAAATTTTCAAATACACAATCCGATCAAAAATTGATCAATTGTCGAAATTCTTCCTCGAACCAGATTATAAATTTCGTCTGCCTGTCTGGGGCCCAGGAGTCGAAAGGTCTAATACGAATTGGCGACATCAGTTATTTTTTATATCGGTATAGATCACATTTCTATGGATTGTATATTACAGTCTCGACTTCACCAGTCTGTGATCCCGCACTAGCCTACGCAGTACACACGCTGGCATTGGTATATTAATAATATTCTTACAACCAGTGAACATCAACGTGAGATTCCACACTAGCGCACGCCTCACACTCACTAATAGTATATAATATTAGTAATGACTGTTTCCGACCACGAACTGTTAATTGGGTCGCGCCGCAGAGTGCTGACATCCGTTATTAGATCGGAAGCAGGAACATGTTTTATATGCACGTTCACCCATTCCCATACCCGATTCTTTCCCGCCAGAGAATTCTGGATTCCGATTCTTTACTTATTTTTTTTAAACCTTATCGTCTGAGGCTTATTAATTGTTATTTTGTTTATTTCATAAAACTCCATTTATTTTTTACGTCAGGAGTGAGCTCCATTGCTCTTTCTAATATTGTGTAACTCTATATATACCATAGATTTAGTTTAAATTGTACCAGTATGAAGATGCTCGTGATAGGATGAAACCGGTTTTTTAATAAAAAAATTCATGTGGAGGAAAGTAATTCTACAGGCTATAGTACTGCCTAACTATCCGTGGTGTCAGACAGTGCCGGCAGCACTCGAGCAGTTTAATGTTATTTTAGTAGGGAGTAACTAAACTACACGTGAAGCTGTTAGAGAAAGTTTGTCTAAATCTGTGATGCACAACCTGCGGCTCGCGAGCCGTTTCGCATAAATAACAAGCTTTTTTGACATATTCTTAAAACGAAAATTTTTGGGGTTTTGTTTGTGATTTCTTTTTCTTGGGATTTATGTTTTATGCATTTTAAACGATTTTGTTTTAAAACAAAATCCTTTAAAATGTTTGGAATCTGACTTTTCGAACGACCTTGAGCCCAGCAAAATTTTCGCCTGGGACCCTTTTTTTGTAAACACTGTTCGATATTTTTAATGGGTTCTACTTTTAAGGGTAAACTTACAAATGTTTTTTTTTCTGAAAACATGTTGGTAACAGAAGAGATTTTAGTATTTCTTATTTAATAGCAATCGTTCGAAGTTCCATTATGAAAAAAACCGACAGCATTTATTGGTTTGGACATGAAAATTTTGTGCTTTATCTAGCAAATGTATTAAAAAAGCTGCCGTTTAAGTAGGTTGGCGACTAACCATATCAAGCTGTATATACCCTACACCCTGCTCTCTCCGCAAACAAATTAAAATAGATAAATTTCCGTCCGGCTAAAAAGGTTGCTTATCACTGGTATAAATGGAGTCCAGTTCCCATTAGATGCACTATAAATTAAACTGCATTCACTCAATTTGCAGCCACACTATGTTGCTGTTACAGTTTTTAATATTTTAAATGAATTGTAGTTTTCTGCAAAAGGATTAATTAAACTTAGTTTAATTTTAAAATAAACAAAAACCTCTAACATGATGCAGTTAGTGGAATTGTGTACCATTTATATTAGATCCCGAGTTAGCGGCTTTGATTATATAACGTTTTACGTTTTTTCAGTTCTTGTTGTTTTGATATTGCCAACTGCCAGAGCCTCGGGAACTATTCTATCCCCATTTTGACAATGCTGAGAGGAGAAGGTTGATAAAGGAGGGAATGAGGTAGGGTAAGGTTGGAAGTACCTTGCTCTTCAAATCTGGTCACTAAAGATTGTACACTCAAACCATCATACCCATTTTTTGATTCTTCAGGCCCACAATATTTATTTATAAATGAATTAAAAAAATATATTTTGTATTCACGACATTATTAATGTTTCGAAAGCGATGCTTTCTTTATCAGGAATATATCGAATCCTAAAAATAATAATGTCAAGAATAGACATATGATAAAAATTAATAATTAAAATAAATGATAAAAATTTAATTAAAATATAATAAAAATAAATAAAATATAATTAAAATAAATTAATAATATATCTAATTTTTTTTTTTTTTTATCATTTGTCTATACTTGACATTATTATTTTTAGTATTCTTTATATTCCTTATGAAGACATCATCGCTTTGAACATGTAGATGTATATTAATAAAGTGGTGAATACAAAATAATTTTTTTAAATCGTTCATTAATAATGACGCCACAAAATGAATACCAATCTTTCGAATTTATTTATTTATTTAACGCCCATGAGGCTTTTCAATGGAGTTACATGGAGCAGTATACCTTACGGTTTGTATATAGAAAATGAAGAAAAACATACAGTGAATACGGAAGGTATATATGGTAACAGTTAGTGGCGTGCATTGCTCTATGACCAGGGGTAGGCTACAAACTTTTCGATTTGTAATTGCTTAACATTGAACATATTGGTGGTCTTGAAATAGGCCGTTTTGATTATTATTTTCTGTTAATAGTTGAAAAAATAAATTAATGTTTTAAAAAAATCTCAGTTTTTATTTAAAATTTTAATAATATGTTGTGTATGACAGATTTAACATGCGTTAGGTAACGCAAAAGATACAGACTTAGGCCCCAGCGAGGTACGTAAAAAGTTAACAGTGGTTTAAGAAAAAATGCAACAATATAAACACTTTTGACGTCCGAGAAAGACATGGCACGATCAAGTGAATCAAATACTCTAGTCGGGCCATGTCAGAAGTCGGAATAATAGAAGAGAATGTATGAGACGTTATATGAATGCAGCAAAAATATCGAGTTGTTTGTCGATCTCTCCTCTCTGCCTATCCCTGTGGAGAAACGGCATGATGGTTAGTTAGTTAATATTTTGCTCCTATGTTGATGGCTTAGTTTCACAGGCTCTGGGCAGCTGGGTCTATTGTGCCGAATCACATAAATAATATGTTTATGTTTGAACTACTAAACGTCCTCGTAAATCATGACGATCTGTTACTAACACATCTTTTATTACAAGTTTCCTTCTCTTCTATATCATCTCTAGTTCAGCTGTAAATAGACACGCTCCAGCATCACTGCGTCCGCCCCCGCACCAATACTGCCACGGATATTAATAGGCAACAACAGTGACACGAGTAAAAATAGCCACCCGTTTAGTGGGTCTAAATCACTCCCTAGCGAGATGTAAAATTCACTAAAAATGTCGTAAAATTAATTAATGAGATTTTTTATCTTACGTCTTATTTGTATATTTTATTTACATCAACCTGTAACAGCTGGCGTCGGCTTTCTTGTAAAGTTGTCAACCCTTCCTCGAAAATATTTATTTATTATAGTAATATTTTCTTTTTCGTATTTTATTTCGTTTTTATTAATGACTAGAAGTACCACCCGGCTTATCTCAAGTTCCAAAATTACACTGAAAACAACAGAATTAATAACCCTAATTACCATTTCGACGGCTGGAGGCAAAGGTCGCGTGGCACCCATTTTTGCACCAGTATAGTTCACTGCCGTCTACGTTTGTTTCACGTGGTTTTGACAGCGAAAAGCACATTATAAAACATGGGTCAAATTTAATACTCCAACCAAATGTTCGGTTTTTGTAAACAAGCCAACTTATTTTACTTTTTCTATCTCTATGTATTATTTGCTCTTATTGAAATAAACTGTACTGTAGGGTATCTTATTTTATTTTTGTCAGTTATATGGATGCAGAAAAGCTACATAGCTCATGATGGAAATGCCGCAGAGCTGTACGTAGTGCGATTCGTGACGCCAGATATCACTGTTCGCGAGTTTTTAGTGAAACACGCAAACGAATTTTCTGCTTTGTAGTTAGGATGTCAATATGCCTTAGTAATTAGTCATTACTCATTATTACTATTACATCTATCTATATATATATAAAATAATGTTTGTCTGTCTGTCTGTCCACGATTTTCTTGAAAATTACTCGACCGATTTCGCTGAAAATAGCACAGTTTGTTCTTATTGGCGCCGGGTTTGAATGAAATCCAATTTGTAAAACTGTTGCTCTAACTTTTTAAAATTAGTATGACAAACATTAATCCCGCCACGTTGTATTGAGGTTAGCCCATAGATATACCACCCTGGTTAGCCACAGATTACGTATTCAAAAGAAGGTTTGTTTGAGTAGAATATTTGCAAAATGGAAAACACAAGTAGGCACTACTTAAGAACTATTATTTAGATGTATTTAAAAAAAAATGTTTGGAATGAAATAAAATGTTCAAATAAATGTTTCTTTGTTTAGAGATAGTAATAGTCGTCACAATGCATTATTTTCGCTGTCATCAATTATGGCACCCAAACGACAAGCAAGAATTTACAACTTCATTACTTTATATATATATATATATTTTTTTTTTTTTAAATAAGGTGTATATAAAGTATATATATATCCCGAGGAAGTCCGGGTACACATCAGCTAGTAACTTATAAAATTTATTGATTGAGATACACTAGATATAAAAAAAGGTCAAATACACAAAAATTATCATGTGTTTTTTGTAAAGCTGACAATTTTGTCCTGTTTTATTTGATAACCAGTTTTTATGTATTTAAAAAAAAACTTCGTACTGCATACTTCTGCTACCACCACCAACGAACGAGATGCAGTTGACTTATTGATGTATTTTTTGAATAGGTGAATGCACTGAAACGAACTTTGACTATAATACGTTTTTTTCTTTCTTGTTTCAGGTAAATTTGAATTTCTCCATTTCTATGGCCCGGGACATGTGTAAGTAATTGATATGACATCTACTTTTACACTCGATGCTTTGTATTGAGCCGTGTGGTATTTCTATAATATTATATAATGTATATTAAAAGATTAAAAAGTTGCAATGGTAACAGCCACAATCAAAGAAATTAATTCAGCGTAATCAAAATAAAATCGTTATAATAATAAAAATAAAGCATTTTGTTGTCTATTAATTGTTTTTGTGTTTAATTCGTAGAACTCCATTTTTTTTAATTAATGTGAGTCAACTTTAATAATCTTATTATTAAGTTCTGCAAGTATTTTTATTATTTTTTTATTAATGCGACTGCCGTTTCGGCGTTCAAGGCCATTTTCAAACTGCGAAAAACTCAAAATCCACATTGTGATGACTTCTTTATATGATTTTATTCACTCCCACCCCATTCTAATTTATTATATTATTGGTATTATTAAGTTAAACATTATTTTGGTAAAACCGATTTAGTCAATACCTATAATAAATCATTATTTAAAAAGACCCGTTCAAATTAGAAAGGGGGGGGGGTGGGTTGAGTAAATTAAATCATATAAATAAGGCATCACAATGTGGAATAACCGCAGTTTGAAAATGGCATTGAACGCCGAAACAGCTGTCACAATAATATAATTTAGATTTTTTTTTTTCAAAATAGAATTCGAAATAATTTTTTACAATGTAACAAATTTTTTGTTAAAACCTTATAAGTTTTGATGCTTGTAGGCTATTTTCTAAGTATGTTATTTGCAGTGGCGTTGCATTACTCCTTGGTAAGCTGTAGCTTTTCACGTGTCGTTTTTAATTTTTCATTATTAAAACGTGAACATCTTAGAAATACAAGCATGAGATCCCCATCAGTTGAAAGGAAAATGAATGGCATCGCGTAGATTTGATTTAGTCAACAAGTTGTCTAACTTTTTCTGTGTTGTATTTGTATTGGAATGTAATGAGTATATTTATTTTTTGATTTTACTATATAATTTGTTTTTATATTAAATAATGTAAAGTGTACTTACTACACATACGTTATTATGTTAACAAAATAGATTATTTTATATACATATTTATATATTTTTGGCAAATTCTGAACTGTTCAAAACTACGTTGACATACTTTAACAACGGATTTATTGAAACCGTGCAACTTTATAATTATGAAAACAGTAAATTTACCACCAAAGTGAACACAGTATTAACATCAAAGTTAATTAGTTAGGTTAGGTTGGGTTAGGTGTTCAAATTAACGCCCTTCTCTTGCAGAATTACTAGACATAAAAGCGGAAGCTCTGTGTATCATCTATAATACTCGATAACTATTCGGCTTATTCTGGCACATGCTGGACTTTTGTGTGGATCTTTATGAAGTAAGATAAAACAAAATAACTTGAGGACAGTAGTTTGAGGAACAAGGCGTTCAAAGCATTGAGGAAAATAATTTCCCTCAGAGCCTATGTCACCTTGGAGGATGCTGTGTGGGGAGCTTTTTTGAGGAGAGGAAGTAGTGAACGTGTGTCTTGAAGAGACCCATGTTGTAGGAGGGAGGAAACAGGCCGGCAAGTCGTTTCACAGCCGGGCTGTTGAGTTTAAAAACGTCACAAATGTCAACCGTATACATATGTTGGGCGCGCGTTTGGCGTGTTTCCCTACTATGCACCGGTGCCGAAGGGATCAGTGACGCTAGCTCCTCAGAGTATCTTCCATTGAAATACCGGTAGAACAAGGACAGCATTTGCACCTGTCCTCTAAAGATTGTAATCCGTTTGTTAAGATAGGGGAATCTATAAACGAACCACCCGTTTCTGCACAGAGCCAAGGGTTTTTTAAGGTATTTTGGACTCCAGACCAGAGTTGGCTACCGAATTCAACAGTGGGGCGCACTTGTGATTTGTACAGGGTCAGCAGATAACTTCGGGCTCTGTACAGTACGCCCAGTGTCAGAGGATTTTGCATCTAAATTAGATATTTTCCAAGTAGGAACAATTTCTTACGGTAGAAGGATTACGGCATAAAAAATTATCAAACTCAAATTAATTTTCATCAGAAATCTTGTTTTCATCCTTTATGTGTTGCACAGAACAAAACGTTTTTTTCTAATCGTTTTTTGCTTCGGATATCTCCATTTTGCCTCTCGCTAGATTACATCTACATTATCAAAGGCGTGAAAGGATCATTGCAGTAACACTAGTAACCTAAAAAACTTATGTATTTTCTCAATTTATCTAGTAAGTCTAGACGTTAAATCTCCAGAAATCCCGTGCTCTCCGTTGTCTCTACCAATTAACATAAAGTTCACAGTGGCAGACACAAGGAAACTATGCTCTATTCATTTGCCACTCTTTACAGAAGGAGGATTTCTATTTCTTTTTCTATTTTTACTGGTGGACTCTGTTCAGCTTCGTCCTGGAACTATTGTTCCCTTTGCAATCTATCGGGATGGAAACTTCTGTCCCTTTGTCTTTGGCTTTTTGATTAGTGTGCATATGAAGTGTTGCATTGGGAGATCATGTACCAGCCTAACATATTGCTGCACAATGTACAGTTCTCCCTTATTATATGCGCGAGTGATAGCGAGACTAGAACATAGACATAAGGTAGGAATGTGATCTTTGTTCTACCAGTGTTTCAATGAACGTTGCCCGAAGGACTCGCGTCATGGATCTCTTCTGTACAGGTACACATTCTAAATACTTAAGGCCTCTTGAATTAATTTAAATTAAATTTAATATAAAAGCATAGATTCGGAGCAATATCGGCCATTTATACAGAAATTGAACATTAAAATGATGTAATAAAAACTGGATATCTACAGTGGTATATAATACCTTTGAGAATGTTCCAATTATGTTTAATAATAATAATAATTGGATGGTTTGTGTAGTGCTGTTTTTGTGAAAAATCACCTCAAGGGCGCTGTACAAATATTACTTGCTATTTTCTATCTAATTATGTACAAACAGATACAGAAAAACATACCTTTCAGGTCGCTTCAACACAGTTTTATTAGAAAATTTAAGCTGAAATACAAGATTTTTACAATTGCTGTTTTATTCTCCTTTTCTATTGATATTACATTTATTAGAAGATTGATGGCACAAGAAAAGTATTTGAAATATTTATCATTTTTAGGACTGGAGAATTTTTATAAAATGACCTAAAAAGGTTTTTAATAGATATTAAATAAATTTTTTTTACACATTTAGTTATTTAAAGGGTTGCGGGCTGTGGACGTATTTGCACACCGATGCGTTAATTTTTTTTACTTCACAAGGATGATACAACCTTTAGGTAAATTCATGTGGTGCGATCATCGTCGATGGGTGGGATCACTGACGTCAGAATTAATAGACTTGCCCTAAGTATGATTTCGACGGCTGGAGGCAAAAATCACATGACACAAATTTTAGCACAACCCTAGTTCACTGCCGTCCCCGTTTGTTTCGCGTGATTTTGACTGCGGTAAGTAAATTACACAACATTTATAAAAAAGAGCTAAACTAAATACTCGATTTTTGTTACTGTAAGCTGAGTCTTTTTTGCTGCTGTTTTACTTAAGTTGGCGGCACGTCTAACTCGGTCAACCCCCTTTTTATTTTATTTTATTCCCTTCCCCAACAACGGAATCTTTGTGTATTATTTTCTTTGTGGTGGGATATAATTTGTTAATAGAACTTTATTTTCTATACGTAATATTTTTACGCCTTCTTAACAGGGCTTTACTAAACTTTTCGTTACATTTATGATATCCTTGCAGTGTCAATCATCAGCGCTGTATAAATTGTGGCTGTCGAGAAATGGGATGAAGCGGTACACGGTTCAACACCCCAAAATTCAAATTAACTTATACGGCATTAGAAATCTTAATCTTATCCCTTTTTCATACTTTAATCCTCTTTTGTCGCTCGATAGCTATGCTGCAAATGTTTTTTTGCTTTAAAAATAACATTATTTCGTATACAGTTATGGCTTCATCGCGGATAAACGAAACCGCGTATAAATGAGTGTTATTGTATGCACCTATCTCTCCTCTATGCACTTTTCATTCCCTGGTATGTACAGACCCGGTGTTTATGAAAGAACGTACATCTACTTGCAGTGTGGACTGAATGCACTGTGAATACTCAGAATGTGCGATAAAATGTAATAGATTACAGAATAGCACTTGAAAGTAATGATTAACTCAACTGTTAGAAGCGAAGTGGAAGAGATAAAGAAGTACCGTTAAGCTAAATTTGTCACATCTGGACTTTGTTGACTGAGAAAACCGAACAAATAATTACAGTCTGATGGTCTTTGAAGGACGAAACGCTAATTTTTCATTCGAACAAAATAAATCTACATATAAAACGAGATTAATTGTAAACCAGTTGTATTCGTATGTAAAAATTTTAAACCTTTTCTTATGTCAAAAGAATAATTGTTTACGAAATGTGGTCGGCAAATTCATAATCATTATTATTACTTACGGGGAACGGCTGCGCGGCCTGTTTCATACAAAACTTAATTTTCGTTTTGAGGCCAAAATACTCACCTAAATCTAATTGTCTTTTTTTCATCAAAAGTATGGTAAATATCTAGTACGGATGAGAAGTAATTTATTTGTTTTTGATTTACATTATGAAATATAAGCCATTAAAGGAATTGATTTTTCGCGATTTTAGAGGCACCTTTAACAATTATTTGGGGACTAACGGTGATTTAAAAAAAAGTTTTACCCCGTCTACTTTGAAAATATAATGAAATATAAAATTTTAAATTAAAAATAAATATTCAAATAAGCATTATGGTGGACTTTAAATTAAATTAAAAGCTACCAATTTACATTGGAACGCAAATTTGCCACATAATTTAAAATATCGATTCGAAAGAACGTTTTTTTTTTAATGTTTTTTTATTTTTTTTTTAACTTTACATAGCAAATACTATATATTTTTTTTACATACAATAAAACCGCAAATAACGTTCTATGTTGCCTTTAAAATTATGAAAATTGATTTTTTTCCATGGCATGTACTTCACAATTTAAATAAATAAATAAAATACTTTTCAGTACTAGATATTTACTAAACCTTTAATTAAAAAATATATCATTCAGTTTGGATCTGTATTTTGGCCTCAATTCGAAAATTAAGTTATGTATGAAAAAGGCACCGCAGCCGTTCCTCTTAAACACCATAGATGTTCCTTAACTCTGGTAGTAAAATTTCTTGAAGTCTTTCCTATATAAAAAAGTTACAATCTTTACAAATTAATTTATAGACCCCCGATTTATTTAAAATATCATCTTTATCCTAATTTAAAATATGTATTTTAAAATGCATTATTATGTAAAAAGCTGGTTTGATAGTATTTGGGATATTTTTATTACTAATATTGTTTCCCAACGTTAATTATGAAACATGTTGATATTTATATATTAAATAGTGGTTTATGCGACACATTTCTTATTCATTTTATTAAAAATGACACCACATAGTAATTTTACATTTATTGAAGAAATAAATAAAAATTCGGCAGTATCAGCGCCTTGGCAATCGGCCACCTGGAGCGGACTGCTCCAATTGCGCCAGCCGATGAAAACTTAAACGGTACTTGCCTACTAATGGAATATATTATGCATTGGTCAACCACGGCAGGTCTAGGGCAGTGGTCGGCAAACTTATTAATCAACTGAACCAAATATCCACAGTACAACGATTGAGATTTCTTTTGAGAGCAATTTAAAAAAAATTAAAGCTATATAAGTAATATACTGTTTATAAGCTCAATAAACTCTAATTAGGGTTTTAAGTCCTAATTAAACAATATGTAACACATTGAATAAAACTTGATATTATACTTACTAATGATCTTATTTATTGTTAAAAATTAAATTGTAAGTAAGGTGTCCATAAAATTAAATCATATCAATGACTGACAAACACTTAATGTGAACAATTGGTTTGCATCTCCTTGGAAAATTTGAGTAAGTCAGGTCTGTATGTAGTTGTTTTTAAGTTTTGGTACGATTCCAGATTCTCATCAATTATATGATTTCTTATTCTACTCTTGATAAGGTTCATGCTCGAAAAAGCTTGTTGTGCAGCAGTATTAAGAGTTTTTTTTAACAAAGGCTAACGTATTGACATTTAACAATTATTTATTTTTAATTTTGTTGAAAAGGCGACATTGGCACCCGTTGTAAAAATGGTTCAAGCATATCTCTTTATATTCCATGATCTGTGGGACCAACCGACCGGACGAACGGGGTATCGGTGGCGAACATTTGTGGCTGAGCCGCACTGGAGGGGCCAAAGAGCTGCATGCGGCTCGCGAGCCGCGGTTGGCCGACCACTGGTCTAAGGGTATTGGTTGCTCGACATCCCAGCGGATAAAAGCAGTCGTCCGGTTAGCAAAAGCTCCTGAAATTCTAATATATTATTTCGAATGCTTGTAGCTTGGAAATAAAATGTAGACATTGAGTAAAGTGGAACTATTTTTTTTTTCATTTTTATGGCACCACCGAGCTACGCAATTTGTCTTTGAAATTTGTTCTACACATTAAATAAATTTCACAGCAAAGAAACAATCCAATCGACTATATTAACATTTAATACATCAAAAAAATCAACCCAATCCAATCATTCTTTTGATGAATAAAGGTTTAAAAAATTTACAAACACATACAACTGGTGTACAATTAGACAAATTTTAAATTTTAGAAAAAGTGTTAATGGTCAATTCAATATAAATAATATATATATATATTTATTTTAAATAGCTGTCTCTTGAATTTATTTTTAAATTAATATTAATAATCAAAATAATTTATAATGTAAATTTGTTATTCAATGTTTTATAGTAATTTTAATTAACACTTTTGATTAATTATTACCTACTTTAATCAATTTTTCTTTATGTTTATAATTTGTCTATTCTTACATTATTGTGTTCTATGTTTTTATCATTCCGTATATTCACGATGAGGAAAGCTTCGCTTTCCAAACATGTTGATATGTATATATTAATAAAGTGGTGATTACAAAGTAATTTTTAATTCGTTTATTAATAATGACGCCACAAAGTGAATCTTTTGAAGAAATTATAATAACGATCGTTTAAGCGGTCAACGTTATACGCGAACCTTTCAAATAACAATAACTAAAACTGTAAACGAATTCGTGATAACTTCACTTTTGTGCGAAGAATCGACAGTGATAATAAAATGATGCGAATTTATAATAAAAACTGACAGAACGGTGTTAATCCCGTGTGAAGAGGCAATTAAATGAAGTCGGATAGATTGATTGAGTGATCCAAGTCGCACTAATTATAACACTACTTGTTATAGCCATGCAAAAAAGGCTCAAACGGAGTACCGCTATTAGTAAAGTTGTTTGGCGTGACTATTATAATGGAGAACCAATCGTACTTAAAGCCGTTAGCTCGTTCTAATCCAGTAATTAGTAAACAACATTATTTATATCGTAAATCATCTGCTATCTGACGACTGAATACAGAAAATAACATGGGAGGGGGACAGTAAGGAAAATAATAAGGAACAATTATTACCACTTATAAATGTATATTCAAATACATCACCAAACGCCAATTCAGAATATACCAGTTTTATTATATACAATTATACGCAGAATTTATAAATCCTTATTTAAAAGTGTATAAAAAATCATCTCATCAAAACACCTTGTTAAATTGGTACCATTGTATTTGGAACATCTACATTCATGTATGTAAGTTCTAGATTTACAAGTGGAATGGGTGAGTTTTAGAAAGGAACGCTTAGATGGTTTGGGCATGTAGAGCGGATTGAAGAAGAAAGGGTGTAAGGAGAATATATGACGCGAACGCGAATGGTAGAAGAAGTCGGGGACGCCCGAGGAAAACATACGATCGAGTGAACCAAATACTTGAGTCGGCCCATGTTAAGAGTCAGAATAACAGAAGAGTATGTATGACACGATGTGTGAATGTGAATGAAGCAAGAGTGTGTGTCAAGACCGAGTTGTTTGGCGGTCTATCCTCTGCCGACCCCTGTTGCGAAACGACGTGATGGTTAGTTAGTTAGTTAGATTTTTCCGTTTAAATTTGTCTAGAAACGATTTGTAAAGGTTTATTTATTTGCTTCTCCAGTTAATCTGTCAGAAATCGTTAATAATTCAGGCGAATTTTCCAGTCAATGCATGTATCGTATTTATTAATTTTTGTGTCAACTGTGGTTAGAGGTGCATAAATGTGGAGATAACCTTCTCTACCCAGTGAGCGGGCTGCTCTATTGCTACTGTAGGGATTTTATTTAATTTATTTCAAAGAATTGTAAACTGTGTTTTTTGTGCTATCGGCACTTGCTTATAGCAATCTCATTTTTAAGCCCGCTCACTAAAGTAATGGAGGGTATAAGATGGAATTTGGGCGGAGACGGAGGGGGTCGGTGCTGGGGGTTCAGCCGAGGCCGGCCGAGGTTAGAGATAAAGGGATTCGATTCTAATTTGGAGTAAAATGTTTTGGATAAAACCAGGGACTTGTGTTGCCAGTTAATGTATGTGGGTTTATTAATTACTGTTTGTATCTGTGTTTTCTCTTAAACGTACTGCACTAGTACCAGTACTCAGATTCCAGAGCCATGAATCGTTTCATATAAATATTGAAGCCATGCTCACACGTATCAGTATATTATTATTTTATAAATTTATTAGAGCTTAACTATCAATGCATAACAGTTTTTACGACTACAGACCATTCATTTGAAGTAATGTTGCAAGACACCTTTAACGTCTTCATTCTTCGTGACACGTTGACGTTTATTGCCAACTCATTTTCTTTGCTGTTTTTATAACGGTCAGCAATCAAAAATACACACTTCGTAGTCTGCTATCGCAAGAAATACTCCGAATGATTTATCTGTAAATTACCATATATGTACAAGGTTTCCAGTGAAAACAGTTCCTCGAAAAGAAGAATGTCCCGGGCGACCGACGTTTGTTTGTTTTGTATAAAAATCTACAGTTTTATTCCGAGCTTGATGAAATTTTGCACACTCGACCTTCAATACAAGAGAGAGATCACTGTTAACATGACATTTCTAAAAACCACCACCATCCCTCTTTCGCACCCTTTAAGAGACACGGCTGGCTGCGTGGCCTGTTTAGGCAGTGAGAATGGGAAGTACCTGGCTCTTCAGATTTGTTCATCGAACACGGCTGTTGCCATTTCAATCAACTTTTTTTTTTTAAATTATTTTTTTTGTTTTTTTTATTAAATTTTTTATTTAATATAAATCAAATTTAACAATGTTTATTAAGTTCTGCAAGTGTTTTAGTTTTTATTACTTGTCAAAAAACTAAAATTACTAACTTAATAAACTTATAGACTTACACAACTTAATAATACATACATCTTCTTTCCCTTGTCCTACTCGGGTCGGGGATCACATCGACAAGGCGCCTCCAGGTGTCCCTGTCCTGTGCTTCGTTAACGACATCCGTCCATAGTAGGTCCAGCCTCTCCTCACACAGCCTCTGGAGTTGCTTCTCCAACCTGTGTCTGGGCGGCCCACTGGACGTCTTTCCTCTGGAATAGCACTCAATAGAATTTTTAGTGAAATTCGGCCTTCTGGCATTTTTAACACGTGCCCAAGCCACCTCAGTTGCTACTTCTCTATAAAGAGTAATGATAACGTTTTTAAATTTGATTTACACTTAATTTAAATGGAGTTCTACGAATTAAACACAAAAACAATCAATTTCCAGCAACGTTTCAATTCTGAGCGGTGTTCTTTTATCAGGGTGATATTGTATACGAGTATCTAGTATCTTCAGCTCTAATAAACTTCATAAAACAATGTTGTCTTTTTTGTGTGTTTAAAATCTCATATTTTGACCGTTTTCATTCAGACAAGTGCACCTTCATGCAAGTACAGGGCCGACCCACACAAAATAAGTTGCCTTACAAAATACAAAAGTAGTGATATATGCGCCTGTCAGTCGAATGTAGGCGATCTGTAATAATGGTGAATGAATAGCGAATAAATAATAATGAACTGTGGGTAGGCGTTCTTCACCTCCTCTCTCTTTCACTCTCTGATCTGAGCACTAATCATGGAGCCATAGCCTTATAGAAGTCGCTTGTGAATTGCCTTTAGATGAAGATATTTCCATAATTTCTTCAATAGGTCGGTATTCACTTTGTGGCGTCATTATTCATAAATGAATTAAAAATTACATTGTAATCGCCACTTTTTTCATATATACATAGCAACATGTTTCGAAAGCGAAGCTTTCCTCATCAGGAATATACAGAATACTAAAAAATAATCATGTTAAGTATAGACAAATGATAAACATGGACCACAATAATTTAAGAATAGACAAATTGTAAACATGAACAAAAGTTTATTAAAGTAGGTAATAATTAAAGAAATGTGTATAAAAAAATATTATAAAACATTGAATTTATATTAAGTAAAAATTTTAAACCTTTTTTATATCAAAAGACTGATTCAGAATAATTATTATAAAGCGGTGATTACAAAGTAATTTTTAATTCATCTGTGAAGATATTTCCCTCTAGATCAGGGGTCCGCAACCAGTGAGGAATCCCTCCGCAGTAGGGAATGTAGAGGGTCCAGGGTAGGAATTAAAATGTTGGGAAATGCAAAAATAACAACACATATGTGTCTGTCTTCTACTCAACTTCTCATCAGTTCCTAAACCAGAAAGTCAAGTCTGTGGAAGATGGGATTATCTGGTTCTATGTAATGCTGAAAAACGACATACTTTACTGATAATATGGTGCAGCAGCAAAGCAGTGCAGAAAATGTGTACTGAATTAGCAGAGAGTGCAGATTCTGCACTGCAGAAAATTTCGGGAGACTGCCTGAGACATCTGCCAAAAGTAAAAAATCAACTTTCTTTGTTTGACAACCAGTACTTTGGCACCACAAAACAGCCAAAGGTTAAATTTTAGTGTTTTATCGGAAAAGATTGAGTTGGAGGGGGGGGGGGGGGTGACTTTGAGTTCATGATTGAATTTAATTCAGAAAACTTTTTAACAGGGTCTTTACGTTTACTGAACTGTTTTAAGGAACAGTCGTATTCCTCCATCACAGTAATGCACAACCTGTTTAGCCGGACGGCCAATTTATATATGATAGGGTACCTACAGCTCGATGTGGTTTACTTTGCAGTCGGTGGTGTAGATAAGTACATTTGTCCGGAGCCAGTAAGTACGTTCCTAATATAAACCAAAAAATAACCAGGAACCTACTTAAAATATCGCTTTAGATAACATGTCAAAATTAAATTTTGAAAATATAATTATTAATTTTAAAGGTTTTCAATTAAAATTTAGTCTGGTAACCTTTTTTGTATTTTCTGTAACGGTAACCATTTGATAGAGCATCATATAACGCACAAAAAAGCTCAGCAGGTGAAAAATCAGAACAAAAGGAATAACGGTTAGTATTACCTCTCAAACGCCACCTTCAAAGCTCACTCTCTATTTTCATCAACTTTTTCCTTCCTTCACCTAATTTTTCTTACAAATTCAGATCTCATGTATCGACTGCAAGCAGGAATATGTCCATCTATAAAAATACATATATAAAAGAAAAAGACATTTTTCATTCTTAGGCCCAAAACTATACAACTTGTTAACTTACGGATTGGGAGTGTAATGCGGGAATGCGGGAGAAGGTAAGGAGGAAGGTTGGGAAGGCGAATTTGCGGGAGACAGTGTGTGTGGGTGTGAGAATGTGTGTGTGCTTACCCTGAGAGAGGTTTTCTTCCAGGGAGCTCAGCTCGGGACCTACGACTAGCTCGTCATCGGCAGGCCTCAGAGCTCTTCTTCAGGATCGTGAATCGACAGTCAGTCTTATAATTGGGGATTGTGACTCGAGACTTTAGTAATTAAAACTCTCAGATGCTTTCAGTAATCAGTTGTTTACTCGGTATAAAAAGACACAGGCATGGTAAGATTACACAAAGGGATCATGCTAACCTAAATTACAAACATGTTACGGGTAAACTAAGATTCTCTCTCTGGAATAACTCTACGAACGGCATAATGAATGTGGCTCGAAATGGAAATACAACACAATGTAAAGGGGATATTCAAGAATACAGCTCACGGTTGGTAATGATGGTTGTCGGTCGGGCGTCCGGGTAATATTCCATCGCCAAATCCATGATGGATGGTGCACCTTGGAGATGTTCCCAAGGCCAAGTCCACGGAGAGAAGTCCGTGTGTCCAAGGCCGAGTGCGAGAAGAGAATGGCGGCTCAAAGCGAGCGTGTCGAAGCCGGAACTCGAGTACGAGTGGTGTATCTTTTTGTCGCTAGGGGTGTTAACTTAACGGGTGGCTAGTAATTTATATAGGGTATATGCGTTATGTAACACATTCCCCCATGTCACGAAAAAAAGCGCCGTGGTAATGAAGCTGTAGGACTAAAAAAATCCTCTAAAATGCACCGTCGTTACAAGAATGAGAAAGCAGAGAGAGAGAGAGCTATCTTATGAACTAGAGATGGGTGAATTACAATGTGAGAGATGGGCAAACATACATGATTATGCACTAAGATCAACAAAATAATACATAGTTATGCAGAACAGTGATAACAATACATGGTTATGTTGAATAGAAACAAGAATACATGGTTATGTTGAATATAAACAAGAAGAAAAAAAAATGGCTCTATGGTTTATCATTGGTCTGTAAGCTAAGTTTCGGAGTGGTTTTGCGTTGTGGAGCGACGTGGGTTATTCACTGGTTTTATGTTATGACTTCACTGTAACCTGACCCTTTTGAGATAACACTTGGGTCAAGTAAAAACAAAAGTTCGGTGGAGAGTTATCATCACAGAGGTTTGGAGAAATAAACAGCAGTAGAAGGTTTGTGGTTTGCGTGTTGAGCCAGAGAGGATTCCTTATGCCAGGTGGCGAGGCAGGAATGTGGTTGATGATGTTCCAAGGTGAAGTGGTTGTATATGGTGAATATTGCGCGGCGGCAATGTTGGTAAGTCTTGACAGTTATGGTGTACAAGATAAGGGTTGTGTCCATGTCTAGCGTGACAAAAGACGACGGCTGGCTTCTGGTATGAACTGGAACGGGTCTTGGTAGTGATAATGTATGCAAGACAATGATGAGTCTATGTCTAGTGTGACAAAAGACGGCAGCTGGCTATTGATGAACTGGAACGTGTCTAGGACTGACATGTCCAAAAGGTTGTTTTGAAAGTGTCTATGTATTATGAGACAACTTGGTTCGCAACTACACGTACGACTCCAGCTTGATTATGGTAAGCAGGGTCGGGTGTTTTTATGTTTGTGGTTGAAGAAGATGAACCTCCGTGACAGTTTGTGGTGATGGGGTGAAGTTCTGCTAGGCTGGTGATGAAGAAGGCTGCTGGGCTGATGATGAAGACGGCTGCTGGGCTTCTTTTTAGTCCAGGGGGAAATTATTATTAAAACAAAATTCTTGAAGTTTACCTGCCTGGTAGACCAATGATGCAAAAGTTTGGAGAGAAACAAGTGTGTTGTAAGAGAGAAAAGAACGTAGGTTAACCGCGTTTAGAGAATTTCAGAGAGAGAGAGAACGAACAAAAAGGAAATAAACAACTGAGCTGAGAGTCTTAAATTATATACAAATACCAGTATTCAGCATCAAAGGTGACAATATATAGTCCATTCAGTGCAGTAGCATTGAATACATATCCACTGATACAAGAACTGAGGTTTGTATACAATTACACATATCTCACTTGAAAGCAATTGACCCTTTGTGGTCAATGTAATCGCTGAGGCGGTGACAATATATTACTATCAAGGTAAGATATTTTGAGGGTGAAGTTGAGAAAATAATTCATGGATGAGGTTTGACCTATTTGACAGACGTTATGCTGAGAGCGTAACGTACAATTTCCAAATACATGAATAATTTTTTTCACTTGGGTGACAAGGAAATTGAGTACAGAAATCTGCTGTGATCTGGCTAGAGTCCAGGTTCAATCTCTTGGGGAGAATGAAGGAAAGTCAACAACAGGGTTCTGGACTCATTACATTTGTACAAATGCATGATGATTACAGAATACACAGTTATACAGAACTAGTCTTTTGCGTGTATTAGGCGAAAGGCTAGGGGTCGTTTTAATCTTCTACACGTTTGTGGGAAAATGACAGACCCTTGTTCAAATTTCACAAACCTAGGAGTTTTCTTATTCGTTTCCTAGACAACGAGTTACAAGTTTTTATACAAATATCACAAAATATCAAACATTTAGTTCGATAGACAACAAATGTGGCAAACTTTATTTCAAGAAAAGCCGAAAGATATTATGTCGTTCGCACGAATCATGGTGAGTTTTATAACGTCTTCACGTATCATGGTGAGTTTTATAACGTCTTCACGTATCATGGTGAGTTTTATAACGTCTTCACGTATCATGCAAAATTGAACGATTTGCAAGGGTTGCCCAGTATTGAAAAGACGGTAAAAAAAATTAGGAATTTATGACAATTTAATGAAACAAATTTACCTAAATGTCAACATAGTTGACAACAAGAGTGATTATGACGACTCCTCGTATCATGGTAGATATTTTAACGTTCACACGTATCATGTAATACAACAATTACGTTCAAAAGGTACCCATTTCAATACAGACGGCGAGGTTAACATTAATACCATATATTTAATGATTGAATTAACAGTCCTTAACACGGCGTAAAATGTACATTTTAAATAATACAAAAACAAGTACAAAAGAGACCTAAATGGTTTTAAAAACTCTAATTGTAACGAGGGGAGCAAAGTGATGGTAAAATATTTACTTACACAGAGCAAGGTATTTTGCAGAAGAGACCGAATTGGTTTTACTTACTCTTTTGCCAGAGAGTTACTGTGATGACTTAGTTATAAGGCTAAGTTTACGCAGCACAAAATGAATTAGGGACAATACAAGACATGAACCTAACAAAGAACATATCACCATGGCTTATCCAAGACCACTTTAGGTTTTACATACTTGGAATAATCAAGGCAATAGTTATACAAAGTAATTGTCATTAGTGAGGGGAACCGATCTTAAGATTGTTCATTATGCCAATGACGTTTTTCAGAATTGACGTGTTAGTGTCGAGTTCTGAAAAGTGGGAAAATTTAAGAGCAATTTGGGTGTGAGCGCCATTCAATTTTGGAAAAATTGAAAAAACTAAACATTTACCCGTTATAACTTTCGTTCAACAGGTGTGATCTTCGAGTCAGAATGTTGATACCACAGCGGGAATTTACACTTGCATTTGACTGAAAATCCTAACCAGAGTTTGGTTACTGTAATTGGATGAGTAACAAAAGTCAATGACCTTTGTACGTATGTACTCTCGAGGAGTGAGATATTTGAACAAACAAAAATGACAAAAGGTTGCAAGAAAAGACAAAACACAGAGATGAATTGAATATTTACAAATGACATGATGGGACGGAAACGTTGTTAAAGTAAGAGGGTGGGGTAACACCTCTGGGTACGCGTTTTCCCAGAAATAATTACCGACAACGAAGGTGATTTCCTTATTTTGAAGTGATCAGTTTCAAAAAAGAAAAAAAATTGTCCGACGAGAGTGAAGATGAGGAGTGGAAAAAACAGAGAATGAAAGAAACAAAACAAACGATTGATTATATAATTATGTTACAAGAGGAAAGTGTTACACCTGACACTAATGTAGCTTCCAAAAATGCAAGGTTTTCTTACATGTTAAATAGTGAATGTTTCTGCGACATTCGCAACATGTGGCAATTGTTGATTTTGTCCAGAGGGTATGGATGAGTCAACATGGGATATGGTTTCTATTGTTTCCATATTTCCGGTTTTGCAGATGTCCTTCATGTTGTATTTGACATAAATGTCAGATGGAGCATATACTGAATGTGAGATTCTTCTCAGTCCAGTTTCCAAACGTAATCTTCGAGGGAAGACAGAGGTTTGTAAGTGTGGAGTGGTTGACTTTCCATTATGATGAAATTGGTCGAAGTTTATATTTAATTCCTCTGTGACCGAGATGGTATTCTTGTATTCTTGAGGAATGATTCCTCCTTCACCGGGCTGCATGGAATTGAAGGGCTGGGCCTTGACGTATTTTGTGTTGAAAAGCTGTGCGTATTTTATTAGAGCTTTCTTAGTTTTGTTTTGTGGAGACAGGTTTCTGTCGCGCAATGCTTGAAGAATTGTGTCCTTGTTTGATTGGTGAATGTTGGCGATGATACCCAAGGCAGGTGTGGATTCCATTTTGAAAATTAAAATTTAAAAAAAAGGAGAGAGAAAAAAAAAAATTTTAGACTTAGAAAAAAAAAGTTGAGAACCTCTGATTTTTCTAAGTGTTTGAAATTTAACAAAAATTGGCCAGGGATTTGTTTAGGGGGAAGATATTTTAAATTTCACTATTCACTTTTGTAACTTTTACTTAAAACTTGAAAAATTTTGCCAAGATTTTAGTTTAGAAAATGGTAATTTTCAAAAATCACTTTACACTTGTTGAAATTTGAGGTTAATTGACACTAGGCAATCACTTCCTTGTTTATTGTTTTTATAAGAGAGAAAC
>JAHDVE020001748.1:0-99418 GCA_022606495.2 Halesus radiatus | reverse complement strand
GGGGACGACATTAACTTTACCCCAATCCGAACCATCCATAACCCCGAGCAACAACAGGTGGTAGTGATTAATTAGTTACGTATGTATTTCTCGAGCCCCTTTTCCTGCAGCAGCCGGCTGAGCTGCTGGTAGCGGCAGGTGTTGGCCACCTCTTGGGGCGGGGAGGCCGGAGTCTCCTGGATGTTGGGGCGCGTCAGGTTGTGGGGGCTGCGGGCGTTGCCACCAGCGTTGGTTGCGGCACCCCATACGGTGGAACTCTGGAAGGTCAATCAAATTAGTAACACTATATATAATAATATAACTCCTTCAGCGGCCTGGAGGTGATTTTTTACAAAAACAGCTATACTAATCACCCAATTATTATTATTACTATATATGTATGCGTGTACAAATTGATAAAATACATATGTACTACGTAACCTTTTGGTTTCGATAACGACAAACTAACCACTAGTTAAATAATGACATGACCCCGTATAAAGTGTGCAATGACATTATCGACTGTCCTACCTTAATCCAACTAATAAACTTCAAAATACCACCCAGAACAACTAGGTTTAACCACGTATTCCACATTAGCCGAACGCGCACAAATGCTGGTGTCAGGGATCTAATCAGAAGAATGTGTAAGTAATTCAATCAAAATCAAACTTTGATATATTCCGACATATTCTTTGATACATGCAGTACTTTTAAGAGAATATTGAAAGCTGTTTTCATATAAAAAAATAAAATTAAATAAACAAACAAACTTCAACAAACAGTATTTAAACATTGTGTACTTTTTTATTATTTCTTTGTATAACACTATTTTTATTTAATCATTATATTTTTTCCTTTACGTTCTTGTAAAAATTATTTGTAAAGTTTATTTACCTTCTGTTGCTTTATTTAGAAATTGTGCACTTTTTTAAATTCTTGCACAATCTTACACAATCTTAAATTCCTTAATTTGTCTAAATATTATTTTAAAAGTTTATTTATCCGTATCATATTAATGAGTGAGAAATAGCTAGGATGCAGGCGAGTTCTCCAGATATTGTATATTGTTTTAATATTCCTGTCTGTACTTGTATTTTCTCCTTAAATATATTTAAAAAAAATACCAGAAGAAAACTCAACAAAGTTGTAAATTACTGTAATATAATACAAAAGTATCCTGTTGTGAAAAAAAGCATCATGTATAAAATACTTTATTTAGGAATAATAAAAACCATATTAGTGTCACCCACACATACGTTTCCGCCTTTGTTTCTCGATCTTTACTCCAAAATGCCAGCTGATATGCTAGATCAGACTGTCAGCCAAAACGTTGCGTTAATTTGGGTAAAAAGTTATCACACTTCGGCGGCGGGCCGATCCGTTGATCGACTTATCTACACGCGGAAGTGTACATGTAAAGGTATTTCTCAGAGATCGGAGCCAAGTGTGGCCTGAAGCGTTATATGTCGTACGGTTTAAAAGCTTTGTTACAGTTTTAACAGTAGATATCATAAGATAGACATCGCTTGGCCATTTACCAATTTAAATAATAATGTCATGTCATAATTACCCAGAAGATTATAAATTACCTATTAGTTTACTTGCAATGTTTCAAAATGCCCGAAAAAAACTAGCACATAGTGCACAGGCGTCAGGTGGGAATGCTGTTCTTGTTCTTCCGGTATTTCAATGGAAGATGCTCTGAGGAACTCTGAGTGTCATTGATCTCTTTGGCATCGGTATAGTCAGGAAATACGCCAAACACGCGCCCAACATTTGTACACGGTTGATATTTGTTGCATGAGAATGGGTTGTTCCTACGACTCGTTCATGAATTCATCGGCGCAGCTGTGAAACGATTTGCCGGCCTCTGTGTTTCCCCCCTCCTACAATATGGGTTTCTTCAAGGCCCATATTCGCTCCTTCCTCTCCTCAAAAAGACCCTCCACACATCATCCTCAAAGATGATAGGCCCCGAGGGAAATTATTTTCCTCGGGGCCTCCTGTGCGGAGTTAATATTAAATATATATAAAGATAATAGAAACGAAGGGAGATATAGCATGGAAGTGTGCCGAATATTTCCGAGCTACAGCTAAACTCCATGAACTATCAAAGCAGCAGAGGCAATGTTATCCTCTTGGTGGAAACAAAGGTAACTTTCCAATTTGGGAGGTGGGTGTGGGTACCGCCGCCCCTGGAACCATTCATTGGATAACCAAGACCTCTGCCATAGGTCACCCCAAGTGGTTCGCTACGTTTGATGACTTGGCAGGGGTGCCCGGGTTCATGGGGGTAAGGTTTATGCAGGTCTTAGCGGTGGATGCGTTTGCCCACCAATTGTGCGGTGGGCTGGATCGGGAGAGGCCGGTTGAGGGACACCCCTTGACCTCCAGCCGGATTCTCTTAACCTATCACCTTGCACCGCAGTAGGTGGGATGGATTAATACGTTTATCACTTTTGGACACACTGACCCCCAGATTCCTACCCGCTCCTCATACTTTTTTACTCTCCACAAAAAGATCGTCCACACAACATCCCCAAAGATAGGCCCATGGAAAGTTCTTTGGTTCGATGGTTGGATACAATGACAATAATATTACACGTACATACAATAGGTAGTTATGCACATCTCCATTTTTATATAGAAGTGTAACGTATCAGCGTGACGGATTTTAGGATTAGACGTTGGCTTGTGAATCAGCTGTTAAAATCTTTTTTTTTTTTTGTATATTTATTTCTTGCTAAAGCAATCCCGATGAGTTTCAAAACTCATTTTAGGACGGGAGGAATTTACAATACATAAGTAGGAGATAGTACATACAATTTTACATTGACAGCAAAATATCAAAAATAGAAGTTTCACATACAGACAGAAATAATTTTATAAGGCCAAGTTAAATAGAACAACACACAAGAGAAAACATATAAGGAACAACAAAATATACAAATATGGATTTACTGATTTTCATTTTTAAAAATCCTTAAAAAGTATTCCTTTATACCATCATTTTGGGATTTTTTATTTTTCTGGATGGTTTTGTACATATCTGGAAGCGAATTATAAAGTGTGTAGGCAATGTAGTTTAAAGATTTTATTCCATATTTTGTAGTGTGTGTTTGAGGAATGCGGATTTTATTATTATTTCGAGTATTGTGGTTGTGGATGTCTTGATTGTAAAGTGGCTTGACCTTAGTGTGAGTTGATTGTTGAGTAATTTGTAGGATGGTGCTGGTGATTTCATACTTAGGAAGGATCGTGATTGGAAGGATACCGGAAACTGAGTAGATGTCCCTGACATGAGTGTCCCATGGAAGTCCAAAAACATTTGTGAGGGCTCAGTTTTGAACCACCTGCAGATCAGCAATCAATTTCTTCGAGGCAAAGCCCCAGATACAGCAGAGATAGGAAATGTGTGAATGTACCATGGCGTAATATACTGCAGTTAGTAACGGAATGGGTAGTAATCCTTGAAGTCTATATAGCACACCAGTTATGGGGGTAATTTTCTCCTTTACATGATTTATGTGGAGATCCCACGAGAGTTGAGAATCTACTATAAGGCCCAAATATTATATCTTGATACCGTAGATTTTTTAAATGCGCAGATAGCAAAACCTTGTCAAAATAGCAAAAAGATTCAGAATTCTCTTGCACTTTATTATAAAAAATGTCGCCTTCTGAACTTGTGAAGGTACTTACAAAGTTCTTCAGGCCAAAAAGCATTCTTTAGTCCATCAAAAAATATATCAAAACCAGTGTATGCCACGATTCTCAACATCAAAATCAAAACATTGCTTAATATGCCTTAGTTATATTTAGTGATCTAATCTGATAGCCTGCTGCCTACTTCCCAACCACAAAATTGTCTTCCCCACCTTTTTTCAGCTTCACAGCATTACTCAAAATGATAATTTTTTCTTCAGTGAATGCAAAATCACTTTGTGGCATTATATTCAATAAACTGATGTTTAAGTTCGATTGTTTCATTTAATTATAATGGATAACCACAAAATGATAGCTTCATACAATAGTTTAGAAGTATTTTGTTTAAAATCACTATTTAATAAATAAATATCAACATGTTTCGAAACCAATGTTTCCCTCATCAGGATACAAAGTAGGTAAACTTTGTATATGTGCATTTATTAAATGGTGGTTTAAATAAAATCAATCCTAATAATTTTATTGGTAGTTTTTATTCTCACTTTTTACTCGGGCCTGCAACAAAACAATTCCAAAGAGTAATCTATCTTCTATAAACGCGCAAAATGATGTTCACAAATGCACCCCTGATAAGGTATTCTGAATATGCAACACTGCCCTTCCACATTGCACTATGGACTATTTGTATTAAGTTCCGTATGCAGTGTACAGTGCATACTGCACAGTCATACTCCCGGTATGTGGAATTCCTAATTCAAGTGTATTACGTATTCAACTGTCTTTGAGAAGGCAACGGGACTTGTCTATTCAATCGCCATTCTGCATGTAACAACAACTATGTGCAATGTACTCGTATGTGAGTGCATTTCAATAATTGCACATTAAAAGCCCTATTAATTAATTTGATACTACTTTTAAAAAAGAACATAGCCATGGCTTAAATTCTTAGCTAGGTAAAAATAAGCAAATCCAAAAAATATAGATTTGTTGATAAAATGGTAACTGAGGCAAAGGGAAATTATTATCTTTGATGGCCTTCCTGGAGTTAGAAAAAAAGGTGGGGTGCCGCTGTGCACAGATGTAATTTGTAGTAGGCTGGGTTGAACGTTGGTGATAGGCATTATGTGCCCGGTTTCATAGTAATAGCAATTCATGGCCCATCTCCCTTGTTTCATTTTTTATTCAATAAACAAGAGATAAAATTAACAAAAAATTGTAACTAAGAAGCTATTTCAAGGTGTGCCCGTATAAAAAGTTGAACATATCACCAGTCAACTGATTAAAATATTTACAAAAAAAAAAACTGTTTGGTGAGCCACATTCAGATCATAAATATATAATGCGGTTCTTACTCCTTGGTGTTGAAGATTCGGGCTTAGCAGGTGACTGGGGGATGTCTGACTGAAGCCGTAACCCGACCAGCGGTTGGTGGGCACTCTGTACCCTTCGGCGCAAGTCTCCTTCATGGCCTGATGAGGACAAAGGACAAAAACATAATGGTTAATACAATGTAATATGCATAAAAAAAATATTAACTAGCCGTATCATACAGATTGTAAGAGGGCGTTCTACAAAAGTTGAGCTGACCAATACAAATTCAGGTTTGTGTGTATTGGTGCATATGAATAATGTCCATGCGAAGCGTAACCGAGAAACACCCTTCCTCGCTTACTCCTACTTATTGGTATAAGCAAGAAAGGGACAAGTGTATATATTGATCAAATTTGAATATTGGGAAAGCTTCACAGTAGACATGGGCAGATTCATTCGAAGTAGTCAATTGATTCAGTCTGATTCATCCAGTCTTGGGAATTTATTCATTTCTTTAATTCATAAAAAAATAAATATTTTCACATTTAACTAAGCTAAGAGATGTTTTTAAGAGATGGTCCTATATTATTATTCATGCCGAAGGCATATCTATGCTTATATATACAGTTTTTAAGGATTTTTGCAATTTTATTAGATGTTGGTCAGACGAATTCATTGCTCGTTTTATTATTAACCACCGAGTAAATTAAGTTAATGTTGTTTTAAGTTGTGTTTTTCATGGTTAATTATTTTGACTACGTTTCGAACCGTGAAACCGTTAAATTTTTAAAAAATTTAATGTAAATCAAATTTAATAATGTTATAATTAAGTTCTGCAAGTATTTACTTGCAAAACTTAAAATACTTGCAGAACTTAATAATAACATTATTAAATTTGATTTACATTAAATTTTTAATAAATTGAATGGAGTTCTACGAATTAAACACAAAAACAATTAATAAACCGTTACATGTTACAAAAGAAAAAATATAATGCAAAAAGTTCCGATAAACTACTTTTTTGTAATTTATCTAACGGGAACTTGTTATTCAAAACTTAAAATTTACAGACAATTTATAATTAGCTATTAGTTATTTTTAGCTATTGTTAAAATAATATTTTTTTTCTTCTCATATTGCTTTATTAACGAGTGGGGTGTTGGTAAGCCTATATATCATTGAATGGTAAGCACACAACTTGTGTGACCATGGATACAAAGATTTATAATTAATAGTCGTGTCTGTAAACGTAGGTTTATGGAAAATTTAGAACTTATGTGTTATTTTCTCTACCGATTGTTGAGTCTAAGAAATTAATTTTATTATTAATCTCTTTCAACCGTAAAGTAGATTTTACAGTTGATAGAGTTAGCTAATTTTATAAAAAGATTTAATTGTCTGCTGGTGCCTTTCCAACTGATGAAAATCTCGTCCACGTAAACAAACATAGTAGATTATGTGTTTGCTTAAGGCTGAGTCTAAAATTTGTTTTTCAATGTGATCCATGAATATTTTCGCAAGAACTGGGCTGAGCGGCGATCCCGTAGGTAAGCCGTCGTTGTATTAACTATATTTCTAGAGGTTTCATTTTTTTTAAATTTGTTAATTTATATTCCGACTTCTTGGCTTACCAAAGGTAGGTACTTATACTTCTTAATACATGTGTATGCACTGAACAGTATGTGAACGGCGCTCGACAGTCTGGTATCTGGACGTTTTGAACCTACACCTATACGCTGGGAGCCGTAGGAGCTGGGAGTCGGGTAAACTGGGGTATGAGGTGCTTAATATGTGTGGGCTCTTAAATGAGTCGTATGAAAATATTAAGCTGGTGCCATGACTCCCGCTCTTAACAAAATGAGTCATGACCCACTGGTGGTGTATGATTAAGTCTAAACTTTGGTGGGTCTATGCTGTGGCCAAAAATACTCCATCCTTAGTAGTAAAGAACTGGCAGTAGTGGAGGTATTGGGTGCTGATGATGAACACATGTAAGACTAATAACCAAGCAGGGTTATGGTACACTTTTATGATTAGAAAATTACTCTTACCTTACTAGCTTGCATCTTCATCTTTTGATAATCATTTACAGGAGTCAGCGACTGCTGGATGGTTTCCAGAGTCTTCTTCTCGTATCCCGGAGCTCGCCTATCACCGTCGGTCATCTCCGAAATCATGGTCAAAAATTCTGCTAACAAAATTCATGAGAAATAATATAACAATATAGACACGATAATGTCAATCTAACAGCAAGCTCGAAGCAAAAAGTGCCAAGCGAAGGGACTGTGCCAAATGTTAACATTTACCACTGAATTTAAATTACAGAATAAATCCTTTCAACCGAAGTGGTGAATCCTACCATGAATACCGCACAAGAGTGGCAACTGCTCAGCACCGTCCGAAGCCAGTGGGACTATGGTATCACCAATTGGGGTATGTTGTGAGGTTGAAAGTGAGGAAGGGAGATACTGAGAGTATCCTACACTTTTGTTGTCATAGTATTAACTTTATGATCGATAAAAAAAAATATTATTAGATATTATCTGAGAATATTAAGCGAGGAGGTGTCATTACAACATACCATTGTTATTATTTTGATTTTCATTGTTGGTTGGAGATGGGGCCGGGCTGTGGCCCTTGCTGATGGGGCTGACCGACGGACTGACAAAGTTGCTCCCGCTGTTGCAGCTGTCACCTCCTGGGAACAATAATAAACAGGTTGAATATGTATAAAATTCCTAAGCGTGTTGATTTGTTAGAGGTGATTAGATGATTATGTACCTGATACACTGTGAACATCCAAAGAGGCAGAGCTTCCGGTGAAGTTGCTGTGGTATCCACTGCTGGCTTGGGAGCTCACATTCAGCAGCTGGCCCAGAGAGTTCTGGAACAAAAATGGATAGCAAAAGGATTATAACTTATTGTGCATTGGTGTTTTAAGGATGAAGGTGAGGTTTGAGAAGGTGACACTGTGTGAATTGAAAATTATATTCATTTTTTGGAATAACTTATAGAAGCTTATACAACCGGGAAGTGGGCTGCTGGGACCCCAACAAGGACACCGCCAGCTGGGGCGAGAACGAGCCTTTACCTTCGTCATTGAGATAGTGGCCAAGTTCCTCAACAAGCACGACTTTGACCTGATCTGCAGGGTGCATCAGGTGATAGAGGACGGGTATGAGTTCTTTGCCAAGAAGCAACTGGTACTGCGGGGAATTCGATAATGCAGGAGCAATGATGTCAGTGGACGACACGCTGAAGTGCTCCTTCCGGATCCTGAAGCCGGCTGACAAGCGCATGGCGTACGTGCAGACCAACACCAAGCGTCCCGTCACCAACAAAGACAAAGAAGATTGGAAGAAAGGATCAGTACCTCCGGCCCCCGTCCTCACCCGCCGCCCAACTTTACATAACTCCTATCATTTGTATTAGCGTCTTGCAATATATCGTAAGGAATAAATACAGTTAGCTTCTTTTTTTTTTTTTTTCAATTAGACATGTATGAAAACTTAGACCAAGCCGTGTTTAATTTGATAATCTGCATCTCTTTATATGGTCTATAAATAATGTGTAATGATAGTGTCCAAAAAAAATGTCATAGATTTAATATAGGAATAATGTAAGAATAGGAAGTAAGATTTGTACAGCGCCCTTGAGGTGATTTTTCACTAAAACGGCGCTATAAAAATCATCCCATTATTATTATTATTATTATTATTAAGCTTATAAACCTCATTCTAACATTTTTTTAATCATTGAAGATAATAATTAACAACTCTCAAAATGAAACTGAAAAGATAATGGTAGTAGCTGGGACTCACCTCATGGTCTATCCAGGATCTTGGCCGGTTTCATGTTTCGTTTTGAGAGTTGTTAATATAATCTCCAATGAATAAAAAAAAAAGATGTTTTGTTAGACACCTCACTAGAAGAACCTGTGCTGGGACGTAAACGTGTTAGTGTGAATACAAGTGTTAATGTGTATTGGTTAGTTTAATTTGAATATGTTAGATAGAAGGTGATAAATATTATAATAGATGCTATCGAGTAAGTTTGATAAAAGAAAATTGTATACGTGGAAAGAGATGGAAGGGACTGTTAAGTGTATTATTTAATATGTTGAGTTATGTTTGGTTTGGTTTTATAATGTTTTGAATAAAGTGAATACCTTGATTTTTGATCAAGGCTGTGAAATGTATTTTGAAATTAATTTTAGATGTTGTATTTATATTTAGTAGTTGTTTCAGAGTTGTGGCATTTAATTATAGAATTTGATTGTATAAATAGTAATAAAAGTGTCTGTGCTGTGTGAGGTGTATGTTATTGGGATATTCAGTTTTTTATTTGTTGAGGATCTGGTTTTTAATGTGTTTTGAGGTTGCATTGCATGTGAAGATTGTGTTAGTAATACAGTTTGGCAATAAACTGTTTTATTATCATGACATTTAGTCTTTTGAAAATTTCAATGGAGTCTGTGTAGAACATAATATTACATATTATGTACAATGTAAGTATAGTAAAACTTCGTTTTTTATGTTTTTCAGGGGAACAATAAAATAAAAATGTGTAAAACTGGGAAATGAAAAAATTGAATTGTTAAGTATATATATAAATTAAAAATATACTTTGTATTTACCACTTTAATTAAAATATATAAATATTTCTCTACATGTTTCGATAGCAATGCTATCATCTTCAGGAATATTCCTGCAGAAAAGCAGAGAAATATTTATATATTTTAATTAAAGTGGTAAATACAAAGTATATTTTTAATTTATATAATTAATAATGCCACAAAGTTACCAAATATTTGAAGAAATTATGTTAAGTATATACTCAATTATTGATTAAACCGTTAATATGAATGAACCATAAAATTTCTTACTTTGAAAAACCATGAAACATAATTTTTTGTCATTATTTTGATCTGAATAATCTAAGTCTCTTCTTCTCCATATATTCTCCTGTATTCCAATATTTTCCGACTTTATACAAAACATTTTGAAAAATCAATTCATTTTAACACTCGCAAATGAATTTGGTGGCAAAATTATCACAACCTAAAACTAAATTCATAATTTTACCTGGATAAAACTTTTTCTGATAAAGCCAATATCCCTTACACAAAATAATCAATTGACAAGAGATTTACGAAAAAATACGATATATCATTCCCGAAGAAATCCAAACTTATTACAAAAACATGAAAATGGTTATTTGTTTGTTTAAATATCACATTATTTGAAAATCTGTGAAAGTTGAGTAAATGGCGCTCGCCGATACGCACCAGGCAAATTCCGATCTACGAATAATAATAATTTGAAAGAATAGGCCACTTTCGTGCGAAATATGATATTGCTTATATTTGCGTGCAAATATTGAAGGTGATCTGTCGGATTGTGAGATACAAACTTGAGAGGTATAATACATAATAACCAAAAATATTGCTACAAACTGTGTCTTATGTCACCACCAATATAAGTAATGGACATAAGAATCGCTTGGCAAAGTCTAGAAATCTCTGATGTAAGCACAAAAAGCGGTTTTTATTTATTTTGTGAAGAATTTTGTAAGAAAAATAATTAATCAAGGTAATCTTTCAAAAAATAATCTTAGCCTTAGTAGTATTTTTTAAAACTTGTTTCTTAGATGCGTTCATAATTTTCTAATGAAAAAAAAAAACTTTTTAGTAGTTTACCCTTACATTTTTTACAAAGTAATTAACAATTTTGTTTTAATTCTTATCAAGGGAATTTCTAGGAAAAAGTTCAATTTATCCAAAGCATATTGTTTGGTTTTTATTATGTTAACCGATTCATAGTATAGATTAATGGAAATAGTGATTTCACCAATAGTTTTGCATTAAAGAAGTAAATAAAAGGTTAAAAAAAAAACACAATTTCACAGAAAAAACAGAACAAATTACGTAAAAACAATAACACGAATTGCAATTTAACAATTATTAAAAATGTAAGTAAAAGGGATGACGAATTAATAATAAAAATGTATATTATTTGTACAATACACTCTGTACATTCTGATAAAATTACCATTTTCGTAAAAGTGAACCAGGAACTCATTTCAAATTTACATTAAGGCAATGGTTTATTACTCAGTTTTATGATTGTATTATAAAAAACGTCAACTTTGCAGAAAAATGTAAATTTTGTATGCAAAACTCAAGTAAATCCGATTGTAAATTCAGGGAAATATTTGTATGAGAATATGGAATACGTTTGTACCGTGTCCTTTTGACACGAGTAGCGGGAAAACATGAAATAGAGGTGATGTAAAACCAAAGTTTTACACTTTATGCCCTTGCAATAACAAAACATAGATAAAACTATTTAGACTAAGTTGTTTATTATCTACAGTAATAAGACAGTCTTGGAAAAATATTTATACAACGCCCTAACCTTACTGCCCCGACCAAAGGTCATTCGGGTTTAGGGAGAGTGATTAGGGTAAAATTACAATAAAAACATTCAGTCAAATTAATAAGCAAAACAGTAATAAATCTCTTTTACTAGGTAGTAAAAATAATATTACCGGTTGGCTTCCGGAGTTGGACATGGAATGCGGCTGGCTGTTGGAGCCAGACATAGAATGTGTGTGCATGTGGCCCGGGTCCACCGTGCTGGCGGCGCAGTACTGCTGCACCCCCAACTGCTGTTGCAGATGGCCCATCATGTTGGAGGTGGTGACTTGAGACATAATGTTGGGGAGACCTACATATGTTGCATAAGAAAAAGAATGAGTTTCATCAACGAAGGGATTTCTTGGCTGAGGAAAACATTAATTTGAAGGGGAATAGACAATATAAATAATCTCATTCACGTAACAAAGGACATCTAAAAAAGAGGTTTTACAACGGATTAAGTTAAAAATTTAAAAAAATATAATTTTGGAAGTAAACCACCAATTTAGTAAATTTTGTTAAAAAATTCAACCCATAACTACAAAAAATCATCTATCAACATAAATAAATTAAAATCATAAATAAATGGGTACTTCTAGTTCTTTTCTAAATGACCGAGAATTTATGTAAATTTTATTCTAAATGTGAGTCCATATTATGACTCCCAAGTCACAATATGGACTATATTATCTTAAGCAACTGAATATGCATTGAAACAAGCTGAGTTTTATCCTTTGTAACGACAAACCACTGCAATCTAATGCTTCGGTAGTGTGCTGAGGGTGAATTTGCGCATGGCCCATCCGAGTCTATTTTTATAATAACTATGTTGTTTTTCACAAAATGATGTTTTTGGAAATTGTATCATCTTACCAGATAATCTATTTATGTATTTATAAAAATTGTGCAGTAAAATTTTGTATTTACGTTTTCAAAGAAACGATAAAAAAAAGGGTAAAACTGTGGAAAATGTAAAACTGAGGAAATGAAAAATGTATGGAAAAATTGAATTGTTACCTACTTTTTTTTGATTATACCAAATATGAATAAACTGTAAGACTTTCTTACTTTGAAAAACCGTGAAATCTTATTTTTGTCATTATTTTAATCTGAGAAATCTATGTCTCTTTTCTTCTCCATACATTTCTGTATTCCAATACTTTCCGTGGTGAAAATAATTTCCGATTTTAGGGATAACAATTCAAAAATTCAAATCATTTTTAACAAGCAAAAAATTTGGTGGGAAAATTGTCGCAACCTGAAACTAATTTCGTAATTTTACCTGGATAAAACATTTCTGACAAAGTATTAAATATTCTCTATAGAAAAATACAATTGATAAGAGATTTATGAAAAAGTATGGCATATTATTTCTGTTTAAATATGACATTACTTAAATATCTCCGAGAGAGTTGAGTTGGCGGCGCTCGCCCATACGCGCCTGTCAAATTCTGAGCAATAATAATAATGCCAAAATAAAACATTTTCACCCGAAATATGCTACTGCTTACATTTACGTGTAAATATTAACATCTCTGCGTTTACCGGCTGCCGGTCTGTCAGATTAAGTTGTACGAATTAATATTTCAAAATCATACAATATTTTTCATCGTTAATTGATATTTATTTTTAAAAACTTTACATTGTTTAAATATCTGTCTATATCGATCTGTCAGATTGTGAGATGCAGTGGACATAAATAAAAGGTAAAAAATAAATATGACTTCACAGAAAAACGGAACAAGTTATGTAAAAACAATAACACGAATTGCAATTTAACTTGTAAGTAAAAGGGATGACGAATTAATAATAAAAATGTAAAAGAAATAGCTTCCAAAGCCACAAAACAAACATCCATATCCCATTATTTGTTCCAAAGTGTACCTATACACTGGAACTGGAATCTCCTGTAACTTGAGAATGTATTCCGATAAAATTAACATTTTTGTAAAAGTGACTAACTAGGAACTCATTTCAAATTTATGTAAAGGTAATGGTTTAAAATCCCGCTAGCGAGTACACGTCGAACTTAACCAATAATTTGACAGCTGGGGGTGGCGGTGGGTCGATACCGTGGGTGTATTGCTGTCTCAATTGCACACATGCAGTTCTATATAAACTGAGGGAGATAGAGTGAAGTATTGCCGGCGCGGTGGGTTTTGCAAAGGTGGTTTACCTCGTTTTAAGGCGAGTATCACTCAGTTTTATGATTGTATTATAATAAAATGTTAACTGAGTTTTGGGTTTTAGTGATAATTTCAAGTAGGCGTCTGTCTATATGCAAGACTCGAGTAAAACTAGGGGCCGAAAATTATTTAAATCGTAAATTCGGGGGAATATTTGCATGAGAATGAATGTATAAAATAAGTTAGGACCGCAGCTTTTTGACGTAAACAGTGGAAAACATGAAATAGGGGAGACATAAAACCGAACTTTCACAGTATATATATATATGAGAAGTAGTTTTCCCAGAATAGTTAGTTATATTCAGAGAAATGATTGGCGAATAGATACTTAATGAATATAAAAAAGTTACATACACATACCCCAGAGAGTTTGCTGCTGCTGAGGGTTCTGAATATACGTCGGCGATGGATTGTTCATTGCCATTCCGGGGTACTGGAACACTTTACCATTATTCTGCGACTGGGGAGACGGCGGAATGAGTCCCCAAGATGGAGTGAAGATGGAGGGACTCAGGTTAAGAGGACTCATGGGGCTGGGGTACCCTCCGGGAGTAGGCGGGTTGAACTGGGGACTGTTGAGTCCGGGGAAGTTGGAGATGTCGCTAAGGCGCAGCGGAGGCAGCGGGTAGGCCCGGCTAGCATTATTGGCCAGGTTCTGCAGGGGGACGGCGATGTCCATGGGGGACTGCGGGATGTTGTGCTGGTGGCTCGGGGAGAAGGGGTTGAAGTGGCTGGTGGTTTCTGTGTTGCCCGGGAGGATGGGGATCTGGTAGCTCTCGGGGATGCTGGCCACTACAGTCGGCTCCTGCAGGTTCAGGAGGTGGCGCCTGGCTTCGTAGATGTCACCTGAAAGTTATCAAAATGATAAAGATATAATTCATACAAATGATAGACCTAGGAATATCAAAGCGTGTATAAATTAATGACTTACTTGCGTTCCTCTCAATGCCCTTGATGATAACAGATTGAACGCACAGCTTGGGTTTCTGGCGAATGTTGATGTAGACATTGAGGTTCTGCATCAGGTTAGTCAGGTGCTCTATCTGTATCTCCCTGATGTCTTCTGGCAGGTCAAACATTATCACAAGTGGAAGACTTCCCTAGAATGCATAAAAATTAAAGAGATTAAAAAGAATGCACTAAATAGAGTGTGGAAATATAGCCTGTACAAAAAAATAAAAGGGCACCAGAAGAAGTACTTGACCAGAATTCAGAAATAATATCTCACCACAAGCTGCTGCCGGGCCAAGTAGACGTCCTCGATGCTGCCTGTGATGGTCACGTTACTTTTCTTCAGCATGGGGATGTTGGGGTCGCTGGCATCGGGGAACATGATCTGTGTCTTGGTGTTGGACATGATGACCTTCAGCTGACTGGCGGCTTGGCCCAGCACCACGCGGTGGTGCATAGGGGTGATCTCCAGTGACATCTGCACCAGGGTTTGTTGCTAGAAAATAACACAAACGGTTAAAATGGGGATGTTGGGGTCGCTGGCATCGGGGAACATGATCTGTGTCTTGGTGTTGAACATGATGACCTTCAGCTGACTGGCGGCTCGGCCCAGCACCACCTGGTGGTGCATCGGGGTGATCTCCAGTGACATCTGCACCAGGGTTTGTTGCTGGAAAATAACACAAACGGTTAAAATGATACAAGGACTAGATAAATGCAAGGAGCAGGGGTAACCGTTCATAAGCCTGGAAAACGCCGGGTACTTTGCTAGTAAAACTATAAAATGTACGCAACTTTTTTGGAAATGTTTTCGGCTATCTTGTGAAAGATAGTTGATGTACAAATATTAAATTAGGACATTACTGATAAATTATTAAAATACACGAGCAAGTTGCGATACATTATTCATAATATTATTAATTGTTAAGAATATACGAGCAATATAAAATGAATTGTACAGATATTATCAGGACAAGACTGTTAAATTATTCGTATTCCGTATATTATACAATTACGTCGTTATATGCGTTTATACGCAGTAGCTGTAGTGTCGTCCATTTCCGAGCGGTGCACCTTGTACTGTAGTTGTGTTATATCCTGCGCTATGTCAACGGCATCCGTCCATAGTAGGTCCAGCCTCTCCTCGCACAGCACCTGGAGTTCCTTCTTACACCTGTGTCTTGGACGACCCGCTAGATGTCTTCCCTCTGGAATAGCACTTTTCTGCAGAATTCGACCTTGTAGCATTCTTAATACGTACCCAAACAGCTCAATTTGTACTTAAAATAACTTTGTTGATATGGTTCTTTGTTGTTGTAATTATTTGTTTTTTATCTTTGTTTTATATTGTTTTACTAAATTACAAAGTTCTCATCTTAATACAGGATTGTCCCAGTGAGATAAGTGGATTATGTTTTTTTTCTGTATTAAATTAATAACTAAATAAATGTGTTTATATGATGTATCTGCAGGCAATGAAAAGAAAATCAATAAATGAAAAAATAATAATTTATTTTTGCATTTCATTTATAAGCTAAAATCAATTGTTTTTAAGTAGAATTAAGTGATATATCTAACTGATGATTTTATAAAAACATTAACTTTCTGTAATATAAGTACTCGTATGTATATCTTTGTAGAACTTATGAAAATCAAATTTTATATCACTATTCTACTCAAAAGTGTAAAGATTTCTACTATATAACAATATATTTTTATATGTGTACAGTCGTGTTAATTACCCTTACTTACTGATAATATTATAGGACTTCTTACTTATATTTTTAATGATTACACTGACATTACATCATTCCAGTCCTAAAAGATTTCAATGGTATGCATTTATAAAAATGCATAATGTTGAAATCGATTAGGTCTGGAATGATCAGTGTAATCCTTAAAAATACTAGTAAAAAGTTCTAATATCAGTAAGTAAAGGGCAATTAACATGACAGAACGCATAAAGTATTACACATGAACCATATTATACATGAACCATATTATACATGAACCATATTACACATGAACCACATTATACATGAACCTAAGAAAATAGAAAAGTTTTACCTTACAATAAAGCTTATATTATGTACTTAGCTTTATTTAAAACCTATAAAGTGAGATAAACATTACCATTTTGCTGCCAAATCCACGTTTCTTACCAATCTTCGTGTGTAATTCTCCATTTAAATATCTCACCATGTCACCTGGTAGTTCCAAATATATTGGTCAGGTGGCACTAGTAGTAGGGACGCTAATATTTACCATTAGATCTCATCAGGCAGTCCTTGCCGAGGTTTTAAATAAAGCTAAATACATAATATTAGTTTTATTGTAGGGTAAAACTTTTCTATTATGTAGCATAGGCTTTATTTAAAACCTATAAAGTGAGATATTGTTTGTTATCGCCTGGTGACATGATGCTAATGTGAACCATATTATATGTTAAAAATTGGAACAAGATGTACAGTAATCAGCTAACCAGTTATAAAGGTTGAAACAGGTCAGCAAGAGATGGTACCACCCTCTTTGCGGAGGTAAGATACGACAGATCTGTTATCCGACTGGATCAGAAGACCCGAGCCGGATAGCTCAAGCGAGTGAGGAGACAAGGCAGCCAACACGGCGAGCATCTCCTTTATATGGGAGTGAAGATTCAGCTGATCTCCGGTCCACACACCACTGAGGAGCTTTTCGTCGAACTGGGCACCCGAATCCTGATCAGAGGCATCGGTTGTTAGATAGTGCTCAGACAGCGGCAGATGTATAGGTGTCATCAGGGTGAGCGATCGAACCCACCATCCCAATTCCAGAACGGTAGCTGCCGCAATCGGTGATGACTCCCAAGGGTGGTAGTGCCTGAGCTCTAAGCACCCTTTCTGTATGTATCGGCTGTTGAGTCTGCCTCTTGGAACTGCGAAACTAGCAAAGTTCAAAGGGCCCAAAAGGCTACGCCCCTTATTTAGTGACCACCTACCTGTCTGAGTCATACCCTTTAACAGATAAGATAGGGCTGAAACCTTGTTCTGAGAGAGATTTTTCGTTGGTTACAGTATTCCAGTTAATACCAAGAAATTGGACTTGCTGTGATGGTTCTAATATTGATTTATCAAAATGTATACCTTGTAAAAATTTTACCATTTCAATAGACTGGTGCTTTAAAGTAAGCTGGCATTGGTTTACTAATAAAAAATCATCCAGATAAACTATAATTCTCATCCCTCTTTTCCGCAGTTTCTGCGTTACCCAGTTAGTCAGGGTGGCGAATGTTTTGGGTGAGGTGGCCAGGCCAAAGGGAAGGGATGTCATCTGTAATAGTTCATTTCTATAGATAAGTCTAAGGAAACACCTATGCTACTCACTCAAAGGCACATGGAAATAAGCGTGTGAGGTTCAGCTTAATCATCCAGTCATTCGGTTGTAGAAAAGTAGGGACTCGATAAAAGTTTACCAGATGAAATTTACCAATGGTCAGAAAGTTGTTTAAATACTTTAAGTTAAAGACCGGCCTCCTTGAACCGTCTGCTTTGGGGACTAGAAACATGTTAGAAATAAATGATGGAGTGGCAGGTGCTGACTCTAAAACTTTGAGGGCTTTAAGCATTTCTATTTGTTCTGTCATTGCAACAGAAGTCTTAGTAATGAAAGGGGAATTGATTATATCAATGTTGTTGTTTATAGGTGGCTTTGATGAGAATGGGATTCGGTAGCCCTCTAACACAAGGATGATAGTAGGGACAAGGTCTCTCCACTTACCTGCAAATGTGCGCAACTGACCCCCTTGAAAAGGGTGTCGGGTGTTAAAACCTCTTCCGGTCAGACTTCCCTGCCCTTTCCTTAGGCCTATACCTATCCCTGCGAGAGAAAACTTTAGCCCCTCTACAGGCTGGTTCCTGACCTCGGTTCTTGACCGTTTGCCGCAAAACCATCTGCATTATGTCCTTGGACACCTTCTGCGACTCAGACCCCGCCGCAAAGACAGATTGCACTTTCTCGAAGAGAGTGGCAGTACTCAGCTTCACGCCTGGTTCTGCACTCCAATTTAGAAGTTCCCGGAGAGAGGCCTTCAGGAGATCTGCCTGAAGCGAGAGCGCGTTCATCAGGGATCCGCAGGAGTCTGTTGAGGTGCTGGCCGATTCCTCTTAGGCTAGGCGCTTCAGCTCCGGGTTCAGTGCCAGCATTGAGAAAAGGGGGGTTGCGGTGTATGACTTCTGGATCTCGAGATAGCGGACATTGTTCCAGTTAGGCGTCCCCAGATGCTGCAAAAGCTCCACTCTTGTCACTCTCTCTGGGTCGGCCAATGGTATCTTCGGTTATTTTAGCTCCGTTGTCCACTCCCCGATAACCCAATCTCGAGACTGCCTAATAGGACAGGTCAGTCTGATCCCGAAATCTTCGTCGGCTTCCCTTGCCAGTTCCTCCCGGAGTGCCGCCGGGGGTGTCCAGGGAGATACTGTCATTCTGTCATCGTCATCCGAGTCGCCACGGATGGGACCATCCGACCGTTTTTCCAGCAACCGATGTAACATGTCCTGCATCTTGGACATCTGCTGCGTTAAAACATCTACTCGCGGGTCGCCAGTTCGTCAACTTTGGCTTTCTCGGCAGCGCAAACCTTTGAACGTTTGCCACATGTTTCCGTGTGAATCATCTTCACAACCTCCTCCCTCATCATCTGGACCTCATCGGCCGCCCCGCTCTCCGAACATCCCGAATCAGACATATTTATTCGAAATTGCGCAAAACTTGAGCAAACGTAAATAAAAATGAAAATAAAAACTGCTACAAAATACACACAAATAACTCGAATCACGCAACTTCAGAGTATAAAAACGAACAGTATCACTGTTACAAATGAAAATAATTTTTGAAACTCTGTTTTCGAAACAAACGTGTTTGACTTTCGCAAAAATAAATGCTAAAGGTAAATATTAGCGTCTGTTTAGGTGTCCCTACTACTAGTGCCAACTGACCAATATATTTGGAACTACCAGGTGACATGGTGGGATATTTAAATGGAGAATTACACACGAAGATTGGTAAGAAACGTGGATTTGGCAGCAAAATGGTAATGTTTATCTCACTTTATAGGTTTTAAATAAAGCTAAGTACATAATACCTAATAACGTATTTGTGAGGGAACGAAACAATTCTCAGTATTCTACTTATGGAATATCGGGGAAGACCTTAGATAGTATTCGTGTAAGAACGACTGAATGATCAGTAATTACTGATAAAATATCAGGAAATCTTTATAGAGTATCCCGTATAAGTGTGAATAAAAGGTTAGTATTTACTGTGGAATTATTGGGAAGACTGTCAAGATATTCGTAATTGTAATGCGAAAATATTAGGAAATCCTGTTAAATGTCCTGTGAATTTATCAGTAACGCGTCCTAATATTTATTAAGCCGCCGCTTCCCGTTAAATCATTTGTAAGACCTGCAGTCACATTTTTAACAGTAATTTCGGGTACATTGCTGAGAATTTCGAATAAATATGCAATACATTTCTCTCCGTGCATAACCAAAGTCGATATACTTATATTTGCAGGAGTCTTGAGTGGAAATCCACTACACAAAATGTTTTCACTAACAATAATATCGAGTATCCGAAAGAGTATGCGGTGATGATATTTGGCCGAGTAATAAATTACGACATACTTAACAGAAAAAAATTACTCGGTAAAATAAGTTCATTCACTAAGTTCATGATGGATATTTTATGGTTTCCTGTCTCCAAAGGGCTATTAAGGGAGACTCCATCCATGTAGCCGTAGCAGTAATGATGGTATTCTTGGATTGGCGTACTCTGCACCATAGGCTTCCTATGCGGTGGTGGAGACACTTCTCCAGAGAGTGCACTCGTCCTTCCAACATTTCTGTAGCGCTGCAGTATCTTAGTAGACGGAATAGTTGGCGATATGCATTATTGTAGGTGACTTTTATCTTTTGCCAATGGGATGCAGTATATATATATAACTGGATGATTTGTATAGCACCGTTTTTATGAAAAATCACCTCAAGGGCACTAAATAATAATGCACCCACAGTTCTGACGTATACAGAGATGTGCAGAATGTGTTGAACAGCATTCTTTTGACTACTGTTTTTTTTTTAATATTAGCTATAGGTTCCTATCTGCATATAATATAACTAAACGTCCCCGAAGGTGTATACAGAGAGGATATATGGTCGTAGGTATGACAAAAGTCTGTTTATTTACATCTGCGGGTGTCTTGAGTGGAAATCTGTCATTTTTTTTTCGGAGGGATCAACTGTCAGAGGGATCAACAGTCGGGGGGCCAACTGTCGGGTCACCCAATGGGACGCTCGAGTGAAATGGGAAAACATCAAAAAGGACATAAGATGACTCACTGCGAGATTGCCGCACATATATTTGATGAGCAGAATGGTGGCCTCCATGGTGCCCTGCACCTCCCACTGCTGGCCCTTCACCATCACCAGTGTGGCATGCAGCTTCGGCCTAGTACGCAGCATCACCTGATTAATCACGCAAGCAAACAAACATTAAATAAACACATATTTTACATGTTTGTAAATTTGGCTCTACACATGTATGTTTCACCACAACGCCAGTAAAAAGGGGAATTTCATTAATGCTTGGTTCGTGATTCTACCACCAGAGTGCTGTAGCGCTACTTTCACTACTGACTTATTAACTTTTCACCCCGTCGGTAAAAAGAGGAGTACATGAACTTTACCCCAATGCAAACCAGTCATAACCCTGAGCAAAACAGGTACACAACAGCTAGAAATAATATAATGTACATGTAAATCATGATAATGTAGATAAACGTACAGTATAACCTCATTTTTACGTGCCCGGAATTCATGTTTTCCCGGAAATTGTGTGTAATTTTTTCAGTCCTGAGATATTTCAGTACATTTAATATCCGCATTTACCTTTTTCTTTCCAGCGATTTACGTCGGAAATATTCAAAATATGCGAGTTACGCGAGCTTGACAATGATTGAGTTGTGACATTCGAAAGGCGTAAGGTGATTGGAGGGAAAACTCCGTGTCTTTAGAACGGCGTACGCTGATTGGTGGGCGAACTCCGTGTGTTTAGAACGGCACACGGTGATTGGTGGGCGAACTCCGTGTCTTTAGAACGGTGCACGGTGATTGGTCGGCGAGCGACACTGTGATTGTGTTTTGTATACACTCCTCCGTCTGTCATCAGTCTTATGAATTACAAGTTCGCGGTTTATTTATTTCATATTGGTTTCGGTTCGATTATTATTCATTTTTACATGTCTAACCAAAGGAAAGCTTTGTCAGTGCAAGAGAAAAGGAACATTCCTGAAAAAGTGAATAAACACGTTGGCTCACGCGTTTTGCTGGCCCGAAGAATACCCATTACTACTTTGGCCACAATCATCAAAAACCGTGAATCTATTGAAAAAAGCGTTATTCAATGTAGACCGAGGCGAAAAAACGTAGGTACATCAAAGAGTCGAAGTACGAAAAAATGGAGGAGATTTTAAAAGAATGGTTCGTCAGTGCGCGGGGCAGTAATATTCCCGTCGGCGGTACAATCATTCGTGAAAAGGCGCTGCGCATCGCGAATAGACTAAATATTGAAGGATTTACTGCATCAAATGGATGGATAGATCGTTTTAGGAAGAGGCACCATGTGGTCTACAGATCAATTTGCAGAGAATCACAAAGTGTTGATTTGGCATTGCTGAAGATTGAAAGCAGACAGATGTGCCGACATTAATTGCAGACTACGCTCCCAGAGATATTTTCAATGCAGATGAGACTGGGCTGTTATTCAACGTTCTACCTTGTAAGACTTTCAGCTTTAAGGGTGAAGCCTGTCATGGAGGAAAATTAGGCAAGGTTCGTCTCACTGTTCTCTTAATTACAAATTCAGATGGCAGTGAGAAGCTTCCCCCGTTAGTGATTGGGAAGTCTGCAAAACCCTGCTGCTACAAAAATGTTAGGACATTGCCGACAAAATATGCAGCTAATAAAAAAGCGTGGATGACATCAATCTTATTTGAAAAGCAGCTTACTGCATTAGACGACTTGATCGGAGTAAAATATAGAAAAATATTGCTATTCCTCGATAGGTGCCCAGCTCACCCACAAACTTGACTTTGAGGAACATTCAGTTGGCATTTTTTCCTCCTAACTATACAAGTGAACTGCAACCCCTGGATTTGGGGATAATTTGGGCATTCAAGCACTACGTGAAGTGAAATAACCGACTCTACCATCAGGAATTGTTTCCGGAAAGCTGGGATATACAAGGAGCAGGATGAAGAGGTACCCGGTACCCAAGAAAATATCCAGTGTGATGTTATAGAAGGCTGGGAAAGGATTTCAGACCAACCCCTGGAGGATTATGTAAACCTTGACTCCAATATCAGACTTGGTGGAAGTTGATAACATTGTTGACAGTCATTTAACACCAATAGACTTTTCCGCTGAAGAACTGTCCAGTGAAGAAGAGGTTGATATTCCAAACAAAAGAAGAAGCAATTAGGTTCATCGAGGGTTTAAAAACGTACTTTACAAGCATCGGTGATATTCAAGATGACACTTTTAAATGCTTATATAGTCTCGAAAGAGAATTATGAAACAAAAAAAACCAAAATGCAACAAACTTACATGATTATTTTAATAAAAAAAAATTAAAAAATTTCAATAAAAATTTAGATTGAATGTTGTTTTTTAATAAAACGTTATTTTTTCAGAAACATGTAATTAGCAGATGTTAACCCATTCGCAAATATTCAGGATGCCAGTCTCATCAGATTTCAGGCAATTCTGGGACTGAAAAAAATTATGGAAACAATAATCCTTTGAGAAAAGGCCGGAGCATTACCTGAACATTATATTTCTCCTGGATCTGCACCACGTACGGCGTAGACGCATCTGGCAGTGCTTGTGATGAACTCATTATCGGAAGCTCGAAGCTAAATATCAGCGGAGTCAGAGCCTGCAAGATTAAAACAATTATCGTAAAATATAATTTTTCGCTCATCGAAAACTAAAATGATTTTTAAGAATCAAAGAACATGCAAGGTGTCTTAAAAGTAATAATGTTTCTGTATTCGTTAATCGTAATATGAAATTATTTCAAATAATCACAGTTGTATAATTTCTTTAAAAGATTATTCACTTTGTGGTATCATTATTAATAAATTAATTAAAAAATTACTTTGCTTTGTTAAAGCGATGCTTTCGAAACATGTTGATATGTATATATTAATAAAGTGATTACAAAGAAAATTTTGATTAATTTTTTAATCATAGTTTTGATTAAAATACAGGAATCAATAATCCCCATATTAAAAGTAATGTGACTATTATTAACAATAAAAAAATCTAACTTACCGCCCCATCTTAAATATGTTACCTTTGACCACTTCCTCAATCTCTATCTCTTTCCCCAGTCTTTATTAACCCCTAGCCATGCCCCCACCCCTACTTCGACACTATAATATATATGTTCTCCCACAATTTTGTAACACTGTTAAGGTAGTATTTATTTTGTCCTGATGGAGGAACAGTTGTCCCGAAACCGGGCGGCGTATAAAATAAATAAGTGGTAAAAACAAAATTTTACTGTTTCAGTTAAAAAAATGTATTTATTTATTTGGGGGATAAGTGGTTGAAACAACCCAGGGGCTAGAAAGAGAAGGAGTTAGTTTTCCGGGAGATTACTAGTTCACCTAGACATGGTGGATAAGTTACTTGATTGCTGGCCATGTTCCGCTGGGTGGTGGTGGTGACTTTCAATCTTCAACATGAATTTCAAAAGGTATGATTTTATATTTTTTATAATTTTTTTTTATTTAATGAAATTGAATACACTTTATTTCAATTTACAATTCTTCTCTTTTAAGCAATACTTGTGTGGAGAAGCGGAGTGTACATATTGCGATTACATAAACAAAAGGTAAAAGTGTTACATGTAAATTATGCTCAAGTGCCTTCCAGACAAGCGGGTGGACCAGTAGTGCGGCCGATGGAAAAAATATATTAATCGAGTTTTTATTTTTTGACTTGGCAATAATGGCAATACTCCTTGTCTCCGCTGAGCGAAGCGGTCTTTAAATTTGAAATTTCGTTATGGAAATTGAGCTTTAAACAATAAATAGCGCGATTTCCAGAGTGTGGATTGCACTTTAAAAATAGTTTATGTAACAATGCTATAGAGTTGGTGGTTGGTTTACATTATGGAAAAGACAGAGTGCATAGTGATAAGTTTAGTACTTATACAAACATAAGATAATGTATGTAAGTACAGTGTGGCATAGGAATGTTACTGTGTAGCATAACGGTAGAATCTTATAAGGATATATTTGTGAGAAAGTGTGTGGATTGTTTTTAATTTGCTTCAATTTTCAAGTGTTTTTTAATTACATTTGAGAGTTCATTAGTATTTTTTATTTTTCTAACGTCATTTACGTTTATTGAATTGATTGATTCCGATCTTACCCTAACTCTGGACCTGGCCCTCTCCACATTGTCCATGTCCCCTGCGATGGAGACCTGGTTGCTCTTCTCCATGGGGTTGGAGCGATTAGAGTCCGGGAAGTGGATGTGGCAGCCAGTCTCCTCCATCACACGCTTTATGGTCAGTCCACCCTGAAGAAAGGTGTACAAATTTAAGATTTACTAATGGAATATGGATAGTGGCAAAACCTAACTGGGTTTTAATTATTTTTAAATGCTAACAAATTTATGGTATTGAAAAAATAACGTAAATACCACACAAGAGTCCCAACTGCCCTGAGTCTTTGGTCCTATGGCATTCCTAATTGGAGTATATTGTAAGGCTGAAAGGAATGGGGAAGGATAGGCGACGGGGAACAGTGGGTGATAGGGAAGTAGGTACCTAGCTATTCAGATCTGGTCTAGAAGATGCCGCAAATATAATAATATAAATTGTGAAAAAATCCAATTAAATAAATAAAAATTATTTGCACACGCTGAAATTCGAGCCTGCGACCTCTGGATTATCAGTCAAGGATCTTAACTGCTCTTTCATGGAGTTCAATATTGCGATATATTTTTTTAAGTGGTATTACACAAACAAAAACACGATAAATAACTATCGTTAAATCGACCCCTTGGAATAACAAGGTTCCATCTGACATATAGAGCACATTATCGCATGACATTGCTGTGTCAGATGTCTGTGCCTTGTTATTCCAAGGGGTCGAAATAATAATAATTAAGGAAGATAATAATTGTGGAACTTTCCAGAGTGGTAGATACTTTCAGTATCGCCCTGGTGAAAGACCACCATTCAGAATAGAAAAGTTGCTTGAAAAGGCTTTAGCCATGTTTGGTGACAAGATCTAAATAGCCAGGTACTTCCCCACCTTCCTCTTCCGCTCCTCACTATCTTCAGCCTCAGAACATACCCCAATTGGGGATGCCATAGTCTCAGTGGCTCCAAACGGTTGGGAGTAGCCGGGACTCTTGTGTGGTACTCACATTAAAAAAGAAAAAAAACAGCTTCATTCATCATCCGATGATTGTTATGGCCAACTGAATAAATTAGCGTAGGTACTAGTCCCTTACAAAATTCATGAATAAAATAATATGATTAGAAATTATTGTAATTTTTTTTATTTTGATTAATGGTTCATTTTTCTTAGTATGGGCACAGTTTCTCAGCCTTTATCGAGTGCACACCACTGATTGCAAGAAAAATAAAAATACATTTAATGAAAATTTATAAACAAACCTTTCCAATGATGTGAGAGTGATCGGTGTAGCTCACGTCAAGCTTCATGGTCACTCGGTTGCACTAAAAACATAACAAAAATTATAATTTTTTTTCTATTTGAAAGTTTGTGATAAAAGCCAAACAATGAAAAGCAAACACAGAAAGGGTAAGTAGAAATACCACACCAACAGAAATTAAACGATAATTTACGATTTGATTTAAGATCGTGAAAAACTTATTTAGTTTAAAAGTTGATTAATTTTCGGAGGTGCTAATATATTAACAGTCTTGGAGTATCTTCACGTGTGTACTGATGATGGACACTGTAATGGCCGTTGTTCTCAACCCCATTGAGCAACTGTTGAGTCGAAATTTTGCCTCAACACACCGCTCAAATGCATAATTACACTCTACCAAACATGACTCTCCAAGTAATGATCAAATTTACGATCAAGTTAGGAGATCAATTCTATTGGATTAAACTCCGCTCAACGAAGGACTAGTTATAAAAAGTATCCACAGAGTGAAAAATGTCAAACATAATTTTACGAATTATTTAACTCCAACTATTGAGGGATAAAGATTCATTTAACGTTCAAATTTTTTTTTTTAATAACTTATTGAAACTTATAAACTTCAGTAATATATTTTATAATCATCGAAGATCGTATTAAAAATGAAACATAAAACCGAAGACACAGAAAAGAAAAAGATAACGGCAGCAACTGGGACTCGAATCCAGGATCTCGTGGTCTATCCGGGAGGACCTGCGTTCTAATCCATTAACTGCAGCTACCCCATTCTGTTCTGACATTTTTATCGATATCATCTTCAATTAAATAAATCCTGGAGTTCTCAGGGTTCGAGTCTCAGTTGCTACCGTTATCTTTTTCTTTTGTGTCTTTTCGGGTTACGCGTTTCATTTTGAGAGTTGTTAATATCTCAAATGATTAAAAAACTTATTTAACCATTTTCAAATGTCAAAGAAATAAAATTGAAGAGAACCTAATATTTTCTACTTATTATTAGATATATTTTGGCTCGTTTTTTCACAGAGGAGAAACATTAAATATACAAAACGAGTGTATTTTCGCAGCACTACGAAAAGCTAAGCTAACACCTGATTTTTAAACATATTTTTAACACAAATGATGTGTATTCACAATAAATACAATGTTAACTCGTCTATGTTAATTTAACATTATCTATGAAAGCGGACGGGCACTCTTAGGATGATCAGCGATTAAAAAAAGCTTTGAAACAGACAAACAGACACTTGACTGATCGGTACCTCAGATAGGTCAATCGAAAATTTGGAAATAACGGTCGTATGTCTGTTCGAAAAGTTGACTCGAGAAGAATAAGTTAATAGTATACGCATTAAAATAATGTTACACGTAAATATTGAAAAATTATAGCATGCATTAGAAATTCGAATATGTATATCCATAGAACCAGAAGAATACAAAAAACAATATATTAGAGAAGGATTTACAAATTGCGTGTAGCAAATTATCAGTCAGTTACATTTGGGAAGAATCAACGACATAGCGGATGGATGGAAAGGGAGATATGTGCAGAAAGAAGGAAATTGGTGGCTTGATATCATCTCTGTCTGCCGTCGTGAAGACACTCTGTGGTGATAGCTTAGAACTTCAAACAATACTAGTTCCAAGTTTTATAGGACAACAGATCAAAACATATATTTCAACTATTTTAAATGCATATCATGTACTTGTTTGTACTAGTTTCAATTCTATTACATTTTTATTTAATGTTAAATGAAACGTGATACGTGCTCACAGATGGTGCTAATTCAAATATTTTAGAAAAAAAACACTTTTATCACTTAATGCTTTTAAATATTGAGATGAATTGGACGTAGTTATGCAGAAAGTACCCAACCTAAAAAAGAAGAAACTGAGAAAAAGGCATTTGAAATTTGACAATATGAAAGCATATTAAAGCATTTGTCGAGTGAAAGCAAAATTAACAAAAATCTATTGCATTTGGAGCTAGGATGTTTTTAGAAAATAAAAATCTCATGTTTATATGTAGGAAAATATGAGAGGGGGGGGGGGGGGAAAAAAAAAAAAAAACGATTTTCGCAATTTGTGAGTTGGAACGCTTTCTGCATAACCACGTCCAATTGTTTGTTGACGGGTGTACACACGGAACATGAAATTTAATAAATTATTATTGTAAGTTTAAAGCTAAAGTCCTTCAAGAAACTTGTAGAAACTTGTAAAAATACTGTACATGCTAGTTTTAAAATAACGCAAAATATTTTGATAAGTATCTTGGAGAACTAGAACTTTGAATTTGCAGTAACAATTTATTTAATTTCATATTCCGTGTGAACACCCTCTTACAAGAAATTCGTTTGCAATAAGTATTTATTTATTCATCAATATCCATTTTCTCCCCTTCAAAGTAATCCCCCTCAGATATAATGCAATTATGCCAGCGCTTCTTCCAATCCTTGAAGCACTTCTGGAATGCGCTTTTCGGTATGGCCACCAGCTCATTCTTCGATTCTGACTTTATCTCATCAATTTTGGCAAAATGCTTTCCTTTCATTGGTCTCTTCAGTTTCGGGAATAGGAAAAAGTCGCAGGGAGCCAAATCTGGTGAATACGGTGGTTAAGGCATGATTACGGTGTTGTATTTGGCCAAATAATCACAAACAAGCATTTATGTGTGAGCTAGTCCATTATCGTGATGCAAAATCCATGATTTGTTTTTCCACAATTCCGATCGTTTGAGCCGTATTGCTTAACGCAAACGTTGCATAACATCCTTGTAGTATTCCTTATTAACCGTACAACCTGTTGGCAAGAACTTATGATGCACCACGCCATTGTAATTGAAGAAAACAGTGAGCAAAACCTTCACATTTGACCGAACTTGGCGTGCTTTTTTCCGTCTTGGCTCTTCTGGCCACTTCCATTGGGATGATTGGGCCTTGGTTTCGACGTCATAACCATATACCCACGTTTCATCACCAGTTATGACCCTTTTGAGCAAATCTGGATCATCGTTGACGTCATTCAACTCCTGAGCGATACTAATGCGACGTTGCTTTTGCTCAAAATTTAGCAATTTCGGAACAAACTTCGCTGTAACACGTTTCATGCCCAAAACATCTGAGAAAATTGCATGGCATGAGCTGATTGATATGCCAACATCCTCTGCAACTTCCCTAATAGTGATTTGACAATTTTCTAAAACCATTTTCTTCACTGTTTCGAGGTTTTCTTCGTTTGTTGACGTGATTGCAACTCCAGGATGCTCATGGTTATTAACATCTTCTCGGCCTTCTGTAAAGTGCTTGTACTACTCATAAACACTTTTTTGAGACAAAGTAGACTCGCTGAATGCCACAGTCAACATTTTAAGTGCGTTGGGGCACTTTATTCCATTTTTAACGCAAAATTTAATACATATTCTTTGATCCATTTTTTCCAAAAGTAAAAAATCGAAGAACACAGAAAAAAGTGACTAACCACCTTTCCAGTTATCAAAAACAAACCACTAATCCAAAATGGCTGATAATGCTAACATATGATAAATATATGTGTACCAACATAACAAAAAAAAAAAACGATAATCGAATGTACACAGCCCTTGAAAATTCAAAATTCACCTTTTCTTTTGAACAAACCTCATATATGGATAACTTGAAAAATTCCCACTATCATAGCGCAAGATGTTGCTTGTGCAATGATGGAGGACTTAGCTACCAGATAAATTGAACACACAATGCCTGGGCTGGAGCCTGAAGCATTTGTCTACCATTGATATGTGTCTACCATGTAGAAGTCTGGTAATCATGCAAAATTCTGCACATGGAGCTTAATTGATAATTACTATTAATAATTTAACATCACAATGTAAAAACATTTTGCGAGCCTATGAGACATTTACGTGGTTTGGCTGTTGGTAGGCAACAAGCTTATAAGTAACATTAATTCTATCATTTAAAAAATATATTAAACTTATTGTTTATTTAACTGTTTTAATTTGAGATAAAGACTCGTTTTTTGTTACAGTGTAAGCAGGTGCGAGGTATTAAACGTGCAAATTATGTAAAAACAAGTCATTAAATAAAAATTAAGAAATTTAGCAGTGCAGCAAAAAGTTTGAAGTTTGCTAAAGTTAAGTTTTGTTAAATTGTAAGAAAGTATTATTAAACGGTAAACAAAATTTAATAACCGCTCACAGGTGAAGCTAATTAAAATATTTTAGAAAAAAAAAAAACAATTAGCATGTACTGCTTTTAAACATTGAAATGAATTGTTTGTAGGTGGGTGTACACATGGAATATGAAATGGAATAAATTATTACTGCAGATACAAAGCTCAAGTTCTTCAAGAAACTTGTAAAAATACAATGTCTTATTGTAAAACTAACATATACAGCATTCTTATAAGTTTCTTGAAGGACTTGAGCTTACAATAGCAATTTATTCCATTACATATTCCGTATGTACACCCGCCAACAAACAATTAATTTCAATATTTACATACACATACGTCGAAAGTGCCAACCGCATAAAATGGATATTAAAAACGTTGTTTTTAGGTTCTTAATTTCGGTTTTTTAAGAAAGAAAAAATCCAAACCAAGAACCTAGAACCTGTTCTTTTATTTCCGCGTATGCATATTTTTATTTTTCTTTTTTTTTAAATTACGAGTTTTTCAACTGAGTTCCAATTTGAAATATTTACCATAGTACCTATTGTATAAATTGCTAATTAAATTTATGGCAATATTACATGTGTTTATTTTTATTTTTTAATAATTAGATTAGCACCATCTGTGCGCACATATCACATTCCGTTTACTCTTAAGAATATTAGGAAGGAATATGAATATTCACAAAACCATTTAGAACTAATAGTAAGTAGGGTGGGAAAAAGCTAGGCTAGCAGAAAGCTGTAAACAAAACCATGCAAAAAAATCTTTTATTATATTGACCTGTACCAAATCCACCACAGATTTAGTTTATTGCAGAAATAATCCGGGAAATGTCCAACGGTCTATAAAAAAATATCATTATACATAAAGTTAGACAATTTTGTATTATAGTAAAAATACAATATGTAAGCAACAATTATCTCTGGATTAAAATATGTTATAATAAAATTAACTGATTAAATTGAAATGCAATTTTGTCAAGGTGGTCTATTTCCACAGTTCCAACGAACAATGTCATATGTGCAAATGGAAACTTCATTTTAGAGCTGGTTTCTACATGTTTAGGCTCATGTCTACATATTTTTTTGTTTTTGAGATAAAGGAAGATGATGTTGTTTTTGATATTTTGCATAAAACCCATTTACTTAATTATAAAACCATAGTATCACAACTACTACAATTTAGTTGCAAAGTTAGGAATTTTTACATCTGACATTATTGAAAAAGTCGAATTAATTTATCTATCTGGAGGACCTTTACAACCGCACCATTATACATATAGTACCATTCAAGGCATATTAAATCCAGATTTAAGGGGTGCAAAGGAATTCGATTATTTTTTCCTATTGTCTTCCAATAAGAATCCACGGAGATAAAATATTAAGTGAAAATACGCTCCTTTTGTTACGATTCCCATGTTGACAAGACTTGAAACGCGAACCGTTCCTAAGATGATGGATCATAAAAAATAACAATGAAACTATGGGTGCAAAAGAAAATTCATCGTTCTTTATAAGTTTAACTCGTGAATATAGTATTGTAGCTTACCCTGGTGTCCAAACTTTGCATAATTCTGTCTCTGGCCATTTTCACGTCTTCAATCCGGCCGGCAACGCGTACATGAGGATCTAGAAATTTAAGTTAATGTAAGTCTTTGACATAATAAAATGCAATAAAACACTGGGGCAATGTTACCTTTATGTAGCTGCGCTAATTCAAATTTCGCAATGATTTGTAAATATTTATAAAGAGTATCATAATGCTGGACTCGACGAAGGTAATGCGCAGTTGGGTTATCATACGCCGTATTCATTTCGGGGAAAATATCCAAAACGTGTCGTAAATTACACTTATTGAAGTCTCTTAATATTAATATATGAAAAGTTTTGTCGAATATGGTTCTGTCAATACTGAAAATCAAACAATCGCGCCAATACAATATTCCAATCACAAAACCGCGTCACAGAGAACCCCTAGAAAAATGCATCGATGTTCGTTAAAAACTTCAAAAGGAACGGTATATTTGTTTTAATGTAATGTTGCCATAAAAATTAATTAGCAATTTATACAATAGGTACTATGGTAAATATTTCAAATTGGAACTCAGTTGAAAAACTCATAATTAAAAAAAAATATATATATATATGTGCATACGCGGAAACAAAAGAATAAGTTTGGATTTTTTCTTAAAAAAACGAAATTAAGAACCTAAAAACAATATCCATTTTACGCAGTTGGCACTTTCGACAAACTTCGTTTCATACTAACATAAAAAAGATCTTCAATATTTACCTGTTTTTATATAAAGAAAGTAAAAAACAAAGTGCATTATTTTGTATTTCCGCATATGCAAATATTTTTATGAATGTAAAAATAGTTTTCTCTTCAAAAAATTATGAGAGTTCCAATTGGAAATATTTACCGGTACTTTTCGTACTTGCCTAAATACATTTGATGGGGTTATAAAAATATTATTATAACATGATAGAAAGTAAATAAATAATTATGACGCAGCGAATCGTCAAACAATATACCTTTTTTTGATTTCGCTCCAACTTTGAGACGTGTTGGCCAATTTATGACAGTTGAAGTTTCTTCCATCACCTAAAAAAGCCAAACAATTATAATAAATTTTGGTTACATTTGTGTATTCGTATTTTAAGATTTCATTAGGTGTGACCATTTGGAAATTTCTATCACCTTGTCCTACTTAAATTTAAAAGTAAACAACTTATTTTATTTTGTCGAAATCAGTTTGGAAAAATCTATACCATCTACATCTCCCGTCTCCTAACGCCCCCACCCCACCCGAAAATTATTTTCTATGGATGAAATGCGTTCATGTAAACATTGGAAACTTATTCGCGACGTGAATGATAATTTGCTTGTTTTTTTTTTAAATAAAATTAGATAATTGATATTATTTGTTTAGAAATGTTCAGTAAAGATCTTGACAGTTCATTGCGTATTCTAATTAACAATCACACCATTTCCCCTTAGGGATAAGCAGAAATGATCAATTACTTCAGTGCGATTTGAGCAGTGATATAGTAAACACGTCGGCCTGGATTTCGAATTGCGATCCAAGACGTACGCGCGCTGTTGTGCCGGTTAAGTTGGCAGGCGGACAGATCAATGAACATAGAAAAAGAACTAATCGATGGCATCCATGGTGCCATTACGGACCCAGTTCTAAAAATTACTAAAGACCAAATGGCTAAATTTTTTACAAAAATATCAAACCTTTCAAGCTCAATGATTGACGTCGGAACTAAAGTTGGAATACTTGAAGGGAAATTAATGACATGAATGACGTAGTATGAAAAGATCGTTAACCAATCATTGCTAGAAACAACAAAATAACACATGCAAGCGTTACCGAGAAGGAAAAACCAACCTTACCCAAGCAAGACCTACATACAGTGAAAATCACCTATAAAAATAATGAAACTTCAGACCAAATAAAATTAAATATCCAAAAACAAATAAGAGTTGGGAAACTGGGGATAGAAGTTACCGGAATTAAAAAATCAAATAATAACAATGTGATCATCTCCTGCCCCAAAAAAGAGGATGCTGACATAATCATTAACGAAATCAACAAAAAAGAAAACAACAACATAACAGCAACAGAAATAAAGAAGCGTAAACCCAATGTTATCAAAGGAATCCACAAGGATTACAACATTCAAGATTTTAATGAAGATCCGATAGACCAAAATGAAGACGTCCGACATCTCATCCAAGAAGTCAGCAAACATTTGCATATAATAAGGGCAAATATAAAAAAAAACAAAAAAGTGAAAATTTATCCAATTACGTTCTAGAAACTACTGGTAAAATAAGAAAATTATTAATAGAAAAAGAAAGAATAAACCTGGGATTTATGCGGATACAATCGAAGACGCTAACCCATTATTCCAATGCTACCACTGTCTGTGGTTTGATCATACCGCAAATAAGTGCAGAAAAAAATGGGAACGCCCAGATGTCTCCACTGCGTACTAGATCATACATTGTCGAACTGCCCGAACAAGAAGGAAGCACCGACATGTTTTAACTGTTCTTCCTCGAACGAGAAAAAAGGAAAAATGAATACAGCCCACCGAGCTACCGATATTAAGTGCTAGTATGTGAAAAGATGACCGAATCTGCATACCAGCGAATAGACTATTCATAAAATGCCTCACTCATTAAAAATATAGAGTAAGAAATTTATTAATATATATTTAATTCACAACATGCTAATGTTGGCTCCCTGTATAATAATAAGGAACTCCAGTGAAAAATATAATGGCTTTAAAAATATATATTCGTATAGATCAGCAAACACCGATTCTGAATATATAACTTTTATTGTATATAATTATACGTAGATTTGATAAATCGTTATATAAAAGTGAATTAAAAACATCATGTTCTCTTGGTACCACTGCTTCTGACGTCACACGTGCCGTTTTTGAGCCCAACCATAACTAGATAAGATTTTTCCGCTCTTAATATTGCTTACGGCTTATAATTTCGCTGTTTACAGTGTTCATTTTGTCCGTAAAACCATTATGTATGTTTATTGCGACTACTGGAGAATTTTTGCTTGAAAATTCATACCAATTTTAACGATTTTTTCTATGTAATAATCTAATCCTTGCACAACACAATGTCATTGGCACTTTGGTGATTATTTCTTCAGTTATTCTGAAGCGGAGGATTTCTAATGACACCTCAAACCTGTTATTTCTTATAATGCATAATATATTTATTTTTATTTCCAGCCATTAAAGTTACGTAAATTTTTCAAACCTATTCAATTTATTACTGCTGTCACGGACTGTTTGTCAAGTCTGCAGATGATGCGCATGAATCAAAACTGACGCATGCATAGAAAACTGATTATTACTAGGCTATTAACGCAAGCGATTCTGATTTGCCTTTCACACATAATTCAAAGCATTAAAGGTTAAAATCGTATCCAAAAAAATCTCGGATGAAGAAAGAAGGAGAAGGACAAACTTCGAGGATGGAATAGTTTTGTATCACACCTGTTCTTTAGTGATATCACCTACTATTGATATATTAGTCTATCGGTATTATGTTATTCATCGTGGGTGTTGTTAAGGGTTTTTTCATGTCATTTTTGCATTGATTGATTAATTCTCCTGCCATTTACTTTCGCATTATGAATTCTCCTGATACTCCTATTTATTTATGTGAATACCGCACAAGAGTCCCAACTGTCCGAAGCCAATGAAACTATGACATCCCTTATTGGGGTATGTTGTAAGGGTAAAGGGTATGGGGAGGGGAAGGCGGTGGGGAAGAGGAAGGTGGAGAAGTACCGGGCTATTCAGATCTAAGCGCAATTTTTTTCTATTAATTAAACCACCAACTCTGTAATATAATCATGTAAACCATTTTATTATTATTATTATTTTAATAATTTTCTTGTGATACTTTAGGAAACATTACTGTGTAAATATATAACCATCTGAACGCAATATGTACACTTCGCTTCTCTACACAAGCATTGCTTAAAAGAGAAGTATAATATTGCAATGAATTAAATTGTACTAAATTTCAATAATGAAAAAAAGAGCATTAGAAAAAAAAACATTTGTACAGCGTCCTTTATGTGATTTTCGCCAAAATAGCGCTATAAAATTCATCAAAATATTATTATTATTATTACCACGTACCAAATCATTATTCAATAGATATGAATACCAAAATATGGTTTAATATCTCGGAATGGTCAGAACGCTAATATCTGTGGACCCGGTATCGATATATCAGATATGCGGCGGTATCATAATACGCATTTCTGTTACCAACATACTATGCCCTAGTCTTCCAGTTTAGGTTTTAAAAAAGTTGGATATGGACTTTCTTTGAACGGTGATAAATTGTTAATCAGTTGTGGATATGAATGTATTTTTGCACTTTAGTACAATGCACCTACAATAGTAACGAGACTCTGATATTCTACAATGTTCCTTCAATTAAAAGCAGTTAAATTTGAGTATAAAGTTCTCGAAGTTTTGTATGGAATCCATACAATATCGATTACTGCCTATTGAACCGCTAATCCGACTGGCTCGTGTGACGTCACACCCAACAAGCCATAGATTTCGTGCGTTTTGGTGGGCTTTAACAATTATTTTAACCATGAAAACGAACTTTAAAAAAAAAAAAACAGGAAATTAAGTTTGGATGTAAACATTAATAAAAAAAAATAAAAAAAATGGACTGGAGTTCCTTATTACAGTTCAAGTTCGTAGTACCTACTTAGTGTCAAGCAACGCCCGGTCGAGTTGCATTTATTCTAATATATACAACATTATTATTATAGTACCGCGACTTTATTACGATATTACAAATAATGATTTCTTCCTTACCTACAACATAACATATTTAATAATATATTTGCACACATACTAAAATATTTTACATAAGAATGTCGTCAAATTATGATGAATATTAGATAACACCTATAATATAACAGAAAAAAATATGTAATAATGTTGAGCAATGAAACCTTGTTTTTAAAAACTTAACAAACTCATTAATAATTATGCACTTAAATATAAGAAGCGTTCATAAAAACATGAATGAATTATTATGCACTAAATCTCTTAAATATTGAACTCGATTGTATAGTTTTGACGGAGGCCCATCTCAACAATATAAATTCAGACATTTTACAACAATTACCGTACTTTACATATATTGCCACGAAAACACCCATTAATAAGAACAGTGGTGTAGTTATATACATAAACCAAAAATATAAAGATATAACGTATAAATAAATGAACATGACTCTTGCGAATTGATTGGTATTACAAATAAAAGTAAACAATCAAGTTCATCAGATTATTGCTGTATACCGAACCCACGGATCGAAAACTCAATAATTTATAGAGAACCACAAAAATCTGAACAATTTTAGGTGTATATTATAATCTGACTTGGAAAAAATGTATATATGTTTATATACATATATTATATAGATATATTTTATTTATAAAAATTTCCTTTTATTTTTTTTTTTTTTTTAATTAGTGTATAGACACCAGAACATCAAGTTCATGGTAGTACTGTTGAAATTATTAAATGTGTAACAATAAATATTAGTACTCCCTCTCTAAACATGAGAATTTCTCATTTAGGGATGTATTTATATTAAAAAAAAGAGACCACGCAAATCTTGACACACATCCATTCATTCCTTTTCATACATTGTCTAATACCGCCCTTCTGTTATTCGGACTTTTGATATAAGTAACCTGGCTCAAGGATTTGATGTAGGTACTGGATCGTGACAGGTGCTTTCTTTATTTCTTCCATACACCTGCGCATATAATATTTAGATGCAATATTAATATTACCGCCCCTATTCCATTTTTATTACCAAATCGGGGCAGAACTCTCGAAATTCAAGATGGCCGCCGAAATTTTTCAGTTTTGATTTAGTAAATAACTTCCCCTGCGCCAATTTTTAACAAAATCGACGAAGAAGATAATAATGAATATAAAATATCGTCTAACAAGTAATCTGATGCGTAGGATCTGGCGTATTAGCACTATACAAGGTATATCGGATTACTAATTCATAAAATAATAGATGACCTGTTGAAAAAAGTTATTGGCCGACTTCTCTTCGCCGACATTGTCCGACAGCATTCCCTCCAGCTTCCTCCTGTCCACCCTGAAGCGGTCCTGGGCCATGTCTTCGGCGGATATGTTGAGTATCAGAGCTAATTTTTGTAGCTCCTCGGCGGATCCCATCACCGAGTTCATGGAGCCCCCGGTGCCCGAGTCGGAAACCTAACAAATAAAAAAAAGACGTTTTTATAAACTTCTAATATTGAAACACCAGCTGTTTTTTCACACGATCATACATGGTTTTGCCACACATTCGTCTCAAAGATCTCATGTCTACGGCATTCAGTTTACTTTCATCCTTCCTCTGCCGATTCCATGCCTCACTGCCATACATCAGGGTTGGTATCAGCACTCCATTGTGGACTGCTAGCTTCGATTCTTTCGACAACTTTTTGTTAGCGCCAACCGCGTTCAGTCCACCGTTAATGGAGTTTCCTGTATCCACCCTTCTTTCAATATCCCTATCAGTCTTTCCATCTCTCGTAAACATACTCCCCAAATATACAAACTTATCGTCTTGCTCTAAGTATTCGTCATTCACAACTATATTTCACACTGTTTTCGTACTCTCTTTCAAACACCACGACTTTAGACGAGTACATTCATCATTAGCTCATTTTTCATACATACTTCATTCATCCTAGATACGAGGGACTGTAAATCTTCCATACTGTTAGCAATCAGCACTGCATCATCAGCATGCAACAGGCAACATACTTTCAGATTACTCATTTTCGCGCCCAAACTCACCTCTTTCAATTCTTGTATATGGTACAATTATCCATGTCTCTGGAAATTTTCCTGAAACCCTTGGAAACAGGCCAGAATAGGGAAAGGTTTCAAGAGTAAAGTTTTTTCAATCATAGATCAAACATTACTTGAGGGAAATTTCAAACAAAACTAGAATAGACTCATTACAGTCGAGGTAAAAGCAGTGGCGGGCGCTGGGAAATGTTTCTACAAAAAGTTGTCTGTATTTTTTGTTATGTTTTTGCGGCAGATTCACGGTTTCAAAACTTTTCTTGAGTTTGTTATTGACTCTTCGGAAACTTCGGGTTTTATTTTGTAAAGATATAAAAAAATATATTATTGTTGTAAAAATAATAGTTATTAATATATTTTCAACTATCGAGAGTGCTTCATAATACCAAATATATAGGAAAACAGGACGCCGCATAGTCTCAGTTTTATGTCATAATACCGTGATAGTTTTGAAAAACATACTACTAAAATGTCTGATAAAAAAAATCTATTAAATTAACGCTGGATTAACATCTGCAAAAAATACATAAAACTTTTATCGGTGAAAAAATTTCCAACTTGCAAATAATGTTTTTGTTATTAACTCCTTGGCAAATATAACTACATTTCATAAATAATAAAATACCACAAATAATATACATCATCAATAACTTTAATAATTTATCATTTTACCTAATTCTACATATAAATAAAAAATATAATGATAATTGAACACAAAAAAACATAGATAATCTGTTTATACGTGGGATGAAAACGTCGATGTTTCAAAGACGGAGAATGAAAAATGTTTTAATCAAACAAAATAATTGAGAATAGTAAGATTTAAATCCACTTACTTCACTCATATTGTCCCGCTCAGGTTCATGTCGAAACTCTGCTAACTGCGGTTTGAGACTTAAATAACTGGAGAACGCCATCTTTTGTAATCGGTACTCCGAAACTTCAAATTTTAATCCAATTATAAAACCTTTTAAATGGGTCTAAAGGACATTCATAGCGAACAAATATTATAGAACAGAATTTAAAAAAGTGGTGTTATAATGTCCGCGGGATTTGTTGATGAATTTAAAATTTCAATTTAAACTTCGGACCGGCGAAGGCTTGAGACACCTCACCCGCGGTGGATAGGTCAGAACTGAAAACCCTCGAGTGATCGAAGCAGGCATAAACGGCAATACTAATATTTGTAAAAATTACGTGGATGAGTCATCCGTCCTTCTGATGACATTGGTATTACCCATTTGGAATAACCTTAATTTATGGCTTCCAGGTGATTAAGGTAAATTGGAGTTTCAGGAATAATAAAGTACTTACTGCCAACGTCTAACATCATGTTAATAGTGATAATTTAGCCACCACATTAAAAGCGAATTAAGGATGTACCGTTTTAGGAAAAGATCATTGTTTTCAGAGATCAAAGGAATAAACTGATATTTTCCCTCCAAATAATAACCACGTTAGGTACTGAAATAAATTTAAAAAAACTAATGTGAGAACTAGCATAATATTTTTCACTGATGCGGTGATGAAATCGTATTGTTTCCATTTGTTGGACTTGTATTTAAAATATTTTTAAAGAAAGTTCTTCAAATTGGGCTTCCGGAATATAATTTCTACACCGTCATTAATATCTTCTAATTCCCTACAAAATTTATTGTAAAAAAACATTATTCAACCATGTTGTGGTTTTCATTTCAAATCATTATCGAATGAAATCTGAATTTGTATATTCATCGATTCTTTGTACACATTTTAAACGAATAGTGAGATATGAAATGTTATGAAACATGATACTATATTGCATAAAATAGGATACTCGAAAAATATTACTTTCGACCCTGGTGCCCGGGGTGAAAGTAACACCTCAAAGGGACGGTTGTAACATGAGGTTGTGCATACTTTCTTAATAATGTATAAAAAAATATAAAATTCTGTGAAAACCACCATCTATTAACAATTTTAGTAACTAATGGATTGGCGCTGCACAGTTTGGCTATAAGTTTGACATTTCGAAGGATTTGTGGTTTTTTGGAAAAAAAGTATAGTGGCTTAAAAAAGCCATGGCGTCGAAAGATTCGACCATCCGGTCATCCTTTCCTAAAATTGGTAGGCTTGACTATTGTTGACAGCTATCACTCCTCATAATCATAATCCCAGAGCAAAGCAACTAGACAAGCTAAATGTACCTAAGTGTAATACTACTTTTGGACAAAGAAGCTCTGATTTTTTAGCTGTAAATTTATAAAACAAACTCCCACTTAATATCAAACAAATTAATTCAATCAATAATTGCATTAAGTCCCGCAAAAGTTGGCTTAAGGAATTAACAAAAGAACAAGAAAACAACGTCATAGAAATTGCTGGAAATTCCCTACCCAAACCTTGAAATTTACAAGTCGCTGAAACCCCCTTATTCAAAACCTAGTTCCCCTCAACCCCTTCCCCTAATGAGGAGGACTATGAAAAAAATTCTGCAATATATGGGTATTTTTTATATTTATACTTTATCTTAAAATCTCTAAAATTGTATAGAAGTTAATAATATAATTAAAAAACATTTTTTATGAAAACCATCATACTCGTACACACATCATTAATACCAGCATACAACAAGGAATTTTCCCAAGAACACATAAAAAATACAATAATAACCCCTATATTCAAATCAGGAATTGTAATCGACATCTCATAATACCGTCCCATATCTATCATTATTAATAAATTTTTAAAACTTAAAAAAATATGTAGGAATATGTGTTTTAAATAATAATAATTTTTATTGTCACATTTTTTATCATTCTTATATTCTTCTTAGGTACATTTAGCTTGTCTAGTTGCTTTGCTCTGGGATTATGATTATGAGGAGTGATAGCTGTCAACAATAGTCTAGCCTACCAATTTTAGGAAAGGATGACCGGATGGTCGAATCTTTCGACGCCATGGCTTTTTTTCCAAAAAACCACAAATCCTTCGAAATGTCAAACTTATAGCCAAACTGTGCAGCGCCAATCCATTAGTTACTAAAATTGTTAATAGATTGTGGTTTTCACAGAATTTTATATTTTTTTATACATTATTAAGAAAGTATGCACAACCTAATGTTACAACCGTCCCTTTGAGGTGTTACTTTCACCCCGGGTACCAGGGTCGAAAGTAACATTTTTAGAGTATCCTATTTTATGCAATATAATATCATGTTTCTCAACATTTCATATCTCACTATTCGTTTAAAATGTGTACAAAGAATCGATGAATATACAAATTCAGATTTCATTCGATAATGATTTGAAATGAAAACCACAACATTCTTTGAATCAATGGTGCAACAGACGCGTATTCATCCAACATCTTTAAAATAATTCCACTTTTTTTATATGAATATGCACAAGAGTCCCAAACTGCTCCCAACCGTCTGGAGCCAGTGAGACTATGGCATTCCCAATTCTGGCGAATGGTGTGAGGCTGAAGGTATAGGGGAGGGGAAGGAGAAGGGGGAGAGGAAGGTGAAGATAAGGGGAAATACCTGGCTATTCAGATCTGGTCACCAAACACGGTTAAAAGCCATTTCAAGCAACGTTTCAATTCTGAATGGTGATCTTTCACCAGGGCGATACTGAGGGTATCTTCCACTATGAAAATGAGATGAAGCGATTACCTAGCCTTGATAAGAAGTCTTATTACTGTGCACTAGTGGTGGGCGAAGCGGCTCGGTTTAGTGAGCCGGATCACTAAATCAGCTCTCTGTAAAGACAATCCACATGAAAACTGGACGAAAAAAGTATCGTGTAAGAGCGTCTTAAGGACGTCTTAGGAGGGCGAAGGGAGCGAAGGACAGGGCATGGTGCGGGGGGATGCGAACCGTCGTTCAATCGAGCCGGATCACCGAACCAGTACACTACAAAGAGCTGATTTAGTGTTCCGGCTCACTAAACCGAGCCGCTTCGCCCACCACTAGCGCCATTAACACCAGCCCTTCATAATTGCCATTGGCTTAAATCAAGCGTAAATTGCGGACATGTGCGGACATCTGTCCAGTACAAATGGTATCACGTGTACCACGCGTGTACATAAGTCACATGCAAATGAAAAAAATACGTATCTTTTGTAATTATTAATTATAAAATATTAAGCTGACTGATCCGGCCCATTACCATTTGGCATTCGCGCGATTCTTCGATGGCAGATGAAATGAAATGTCAAAAAATTATAAAATGTCTGTTTAAGCGATATTTAAACACTTGCATATGAAAAGTAAGACTGTCTTTCTTCTTCGCTGTCTTCACAGAACTTCTTTTACATAATTTAACGGCGCATGAGCCATTTTATATATTTTATTGACCTTTTAGTAGGAGCTAAATACACGACCGAGGTATAACAGCCAACAAAAGACTTAATAAGCCGTCTCTCTAAAGCCGCCTCTCTTGTTTTTATTATATTTACACAAAAAACGAACAAAGGGTCGTTACCGTACACATTTGTTTGTGCATACATAATATTTTTGCCTTCCGACACCGATAGAAAACATTCCCATCGCGGGTGAAAAGCGGAAGGGTTTATTTCATTTCTTAATAATCGCTGGACGGTGCGTGTCCCTCTATGTATCTATGCATTCCGTCCGATGATACTTCAGTCAGCCACAGCATAAATCGGACAGGTTTTTTAGGTTATGTGTACTGAGCGAAATTATAATAAGAGGCTTGCTTATGTATCACAAATAATAATATATTTTTTTAACTGTTACGAGTCTCTTATTTTGCCTATTATTACAACCCTCATATTAAGAGCTTAGCCCTTTAGGTGCCACCGAACGATATATCGTTCCGATACATTATTGTACTTGAGTGCCAGAGAACGATATTTAGCTCGAGCCATAAAATTCGTCACGCGTTACCCACGGTTCTAAAATTACGTCACATTATTGAAAACATGTGTCTAAAAATAAAAGTAATAAAAAAAATATGTATATTCATGGATTATCGACGCTTCTCCAGCATTTAAAAAAAAATACATGTGGCACCTAAAGGGTTAAGGACACTGTGATAAATATATTCATTGACTATATTATACAGTGGTTTACACAAAACATTTCTTATTCATTTTACATTCATTGACATGTGTATATGTATTTAAAAAATATACGTATTCCTTTAGTTTTTCAAAATGTTACATAAAATAAGTCCCGTTAAACTGATTGACATCAGTTTGTCAACGGGTTCTTAGTAACGGTCCACATTTAAATTAAAGGAAGTTGCATATATTACATAATTATAAATTTTTTTTTTAAACAAAACGAAAATCCGAGAGAAAGAGAAAGAGAAAGAAAAAAGGTAATATTTTTCATATTAGAACGTGATGTACAGTCTGACATTTAAATGTAGCCAAAAATTCATGGCGCTGTGGTCGTTTAAAAGGTTTCAAATGGCAACACTAATATGGCTCATGGGCACAATGGTCCAAGTAATTTTTTTGTATTATTTAATTTTAAATGATTGAAGATGTATTTTTTTATTGTTTTCATTTTACAAAAAAAAATTCAAAATGCAAAAAAGTCCATATAAACTACTTTTTTGTAGTTTATCTAACGGGAGCTTGTTATTCAAAACTCAAAATTGACAGGTAGGGTTAAAATATATATATATATATATATATCTATATAAAAAAATACATGTATAACAAACTTAAAACATAAATATTTCTCAAGAATCTTACTCAAAAATATTTCTCTATTTATATATTTTTACTTTATACAAACGGTGTTCATAAATGTGAATAGAGAGATGGAATGAGGAAAATATTAAATAAATACGTAATTTGTAGTCATTTAAAAAACATTTATTGTACAAAAATACTAAGAGAAAGTGTAAATAAGAGACTAAAGTAAGAGTGCACTAAGTATAGAGTCCCACCAGAACACCGGGGTCCAGGGGTTAAGCTAGAATTTGGAGCACATGCTCTAAGGATGAGAAGGAGAATATAATTTAATTAGGTGGTATACATGGTAACCTAGAGCCAATATGAAAATGTAGGATAGATTGGGAATGGATTGAGCGTTGGTTTTAATTTCTTGCTTTCTGCTTCTTCTTGTTTCCCGCCTCTTGTATCCCGCTTCTTCATGTTTCCGTTTCTATTTATGTTTTGGTTTTTCTTCTCATCGCTTCTCGCTTTTTCTTCTTGCTTCTCGTTTCCAGTTTCCCGATATTTCATCGACCAGTTCACCGGCATCCTTTTTTCGATTCCAACTCAAAAAATGAAATTCACAATCTAAAAACAAACCAAAAAATGACTTAAGTCGGTTTTCTTCTGGACGTTTTTGTTTACAATAAACTGTCAAATTCAAACGTGGAGCATAACCTCAAATCTGAATGGACATTGCTATAATTGTTTAAAAATCAGCATAAATCCACAAAAATATTGTTTAAATATGTATGAAATTGATAAAATTTGTCAACAAACCATTATACTTACCAGTCGTTTCAGAAGTGGGTTTGTAAACGCCTTCAAAATTCGACAAGAGTTTCTTAGAGTGAAAATCATTTAAACAGCGCCGGAATACACAGTAAATAACCTCCCTCGTTCCACTGTTTATTGGTCTATTCATTTTAAATAATCTGTAACTATTGATAAATAACTAAAGCAAACAGTAATGATAGATTATGCTTAGATGAATTATAATGGCATTGAGGTTATGGTAGATTTTGATAAATAACAATGAAATGTCAAAAACCTTGGTGTTGTCATAAACATGACATGCTTATTTCCAAATTTATTATTTGTCAAGATTATTCTGCCAGGCTGTAGAATCATTTTCTTTCGGAAAGTGCCACTAATTTCTTAACACCGTTTGGATAAAGTGAATCATATGCACTATTTTATTTTTTAACTTACTTTGGTTTTCCTTTGAGTCATCTTTGTGTTGCCAATTAATAAACGATCCTCAATTTTTGACTACTTCTAAATAATATCAGACTGTAAGCACACTGACAATAATTGATCATTATTTTGTCGGGTAAGAACTGGCACAATTTTTTAATTTTATTTAAAAAATAGAATCATAGCATAATTATCAAATGATTTACGTTTTTTTAGGTAGCATCGGGAAATGTCTTTGTGTAGTTTTTTAGCAATATCAATTCTTTTGTCATTCAGTCAGAGATGTTTTGGCGGGGGTCCCATCACCATAGACTTTGGTCCAGGGAGCAAGGACTTGTTTGTTTCGGAGGAGGGCTGCAAGGGAGACGAATTCGAAGTTGAAGCATATGATCAAAATCCTGTCATCAGTTCTCCTCACCGTACCAACGGTTACTTCCTAAAGATCACCACCTCTGGCTGCCTGGTGACCCGTACCCTACCCCTGGAGTCGGATTCTCAGATCAAAATGTTCTACAGAACCATCGACCCGGGGGTGAACTTACAAATCATCGTCGGGGATAATGTCTATCAACCAAATATGGAGTTTAATGAATGGGGGACTTTCATTGAACAACTGAAAGAAGTGCCAGATAATGCCCAGGTATTTGTTGATTATTGTTATCTTCGTATGGTGGAGGAGATTTGGCGAATGTCAAAGTGGGATGCTGAGGTTATCCAGTCAGACGATGGCATCGGGAGTCACTTGGTTCAGCACAGACGCGCCTTCGAGAAACTGATAAAAGGGACATTCTTCTACGATGTGTTCCATTGTTTCCATTGATAATAATATATAACAAGAGAGATGGACCATAAACTATTCGATGAACATCGTTTAGTGGTACATTTGTTTATAAATATACACTAAACGTATAGCTTTCATTAGCTCCGCCGCTTTGATAGTCCGTGCTGTTTGGTCGTAGCTCGATGACAGTCGGTACGCTTCCACGCCATTTCTACCCTTATCTTTATTATCTATGGTTGTTTGAATATGTCCACTTTTGGCTTAATTTCTGCATCATATCAGCACAGAGGCTGTTACAGACGCGGTTTAGTTAGGTCCACTTTTCTGAAGTAGAGAGAACCCTGGCACTGGTAGTAGTGCCAGTATAATAGTTGGGTTCACAACACGTCCTTCACGTCCGAAGTCTGCCAACTGAGTTTGCCACGACACTTCAGGGGAGTGTCAGGACTGAAGCTGCCTTTCACCTTCAGTCTAAAAGGGTTTCCTCGACGTGCGGCGGTTGTTAATTTAGCAATGAGTAGTAGATGCTTACTCTCAGTATCGCCCTGGTGAAAAACCACAATTGAGAATTGAAACGTTGCCTTCATTTTTTTTTTGTACACGAATACCGCACAAGAGTCTCAACTGCTCCCAACCGTCTGGAGCCAGTGAAACTATAGCATCCCCAATTGGGGAATGCTGTGAGGCTGAAGGTATTGGGGAGGGGAAGGAGAAGGGTAAGAGGAAGGTGGGGAAATACCTAGCTATTCCGATCTGGTCACCAAACACGGCTAAAATCCATTTCAAGCAACGTTTCAATTCTGAATGGTGGTCTTTCACCAGGGCGATACTGAGAGTATCTTTCACTCTGGAACGTGCGCAAATGTACTATATATTATTTTTATTTAATTAATTGTGAAACAACACAAATTAATTAAATAAAATTTTACTTGCCCGCGCCGGGGTTTGAACCCGCGACCTTCGGATTCGTAGTCGAGAGCCTTACCCCTCGACCATGGAGGCCGTGAAGTATTATATAACTGGCATTAGTTTGGTGACCATGTCTGATTAGTCAGGTACTCCCAAACTTTCCTCCGCTCCATCTAGTATCCTCCCCACTCCCCTTAGTCTAACAGCATACCCCATTTGGAAATGCCATGGTCCCACTGGCTTCGGGTGATTATTAGGATAGTTTGTATTATTTTCTACAAGAGAGTATAAATGTTCTGAGGGATAATATATTACTTACTATTATTTACAGGTTAAGCTTTTATCGACTTTCGTGGGCGGTTTTCCGCTCGTAGCCATTGACCGTTTAGAAATAACACCTCACTCAAGTGCTAGAGATGAAACTATTACGGATGCAACAACTTCTCTGGAGGTGACAACTTTTCCGGAGGTGACAATTTCTGAGGAGGTAACAACTTCTACGGAGGTGACAACTTCTCAGGAGGTAAAAACTTCTCCGGAGGTTACAACTTCTCAGGAGGTAACAACTTCTCCGGAGGTTACAACTTCTCAGGAGGTAACAACTTCTCCGGAGGTTACAACTTCTCAGGAGGTAACAACTTCTACGGAGATTACAACTACTCTGGAGGTGACAAATTTCCCAATAAAGACAGTGTCTTACAAGGATACAACTTCTATTGAAGAAATAACCTCCCCGGACGACACAACTTCTTTGGAAATGACTATTTTCGCAGAGGTGACAGCTTTTCAGGAGGATACTACTTCTCAGGGGGTGACAACTTCTCGGGAAGTGGCTACTTCTCTGGAAGAAACAACCTCCCCGGAGGAGACAACTTCTCGGGAAGTGGCTACTTCTCGGGAAGTGACAACTTCTCCGGAAGTGACAACTTCTCAGGAAGAGACTACTTCCCCGGAGGGAATAACTTCTCCGGAGGTTACAACTTCCGTGGAAGAGACAATTTCTCCGGAGGAGACGACTTCCCCGGAGGAAACAACTTCTCTGGAGGTGACAACATCCAGAGAAAACTTAGAAAACAGATTAGGTTCCGTAATGGATTCTATTCCTATTCACGAGAGTAATAAAGACAATAGCGAGCAATTCCATTCCAATGATATTGATCACTTTCGAGCCAAGTTATTTCGGAAAGAAGACAATGTTACTGTGGATAAAAGGATGGAAGAAATTGATAAAGCCAGTATGAATTTTTGGAAACCGGTTGCCCTGACGTCTATTTTTTTTGCGATCTTATTACTGTTAATTCTTCTTTCGGTGACCTTGTTTTTAATAAATACCGAATGTGTTTAGTAAATTTAACTAATGATTACATTACATGTTTACTGATGACTGACGACCTATGTTTGAGGTCTGACCACCTTTTTGAATGAGATTTTCACGTATTTATTTACGCCCCTTTATATACTCATAAACAATTACATTTACATTTGCATAAAAATAATATATATTTTTTTAATATTTTTATTATTATAGCTTGGCATTTAATTGCAGATATTTACAATTTTTTTAAGTACAAAATGCTTTTTTTTTCTTTAAAAAGAAAGACAAATATTCCCTGGTTACGAATAACCTGACGACAACATTTGAAAATCTCCTACTACCATCACAGTAAGCGGAAGATGTTGCTGGTGTCGTAATGGAGGACATAGCCAGCCGAAGAATTGAACTCACGACGCCTGGGTGAGACCCAAACGCGATGCCAACTCAGCCACAGACCGGTCACTGTGGCAACACCAAGCTACTCACTAAAATCTTTCAAATTCGTTCTTTACATTGAAATGTTTTCACATTTCGCGTTTGACAGTTCGTTTCAAAGAAACAGACAAAAAACTACAACGTGTTTCTTTTTTAAATTTATAGTTTTGATCTGTGACTTCGTTTGTTTTTGTTTTTTTTTTGTTTTTAATTTTTTTTTTATTTGACAACTAATAAATACATGGTTATTTAGATACACAAAATTTCAGAAATACAAAAAAGGCCTTTCCATGTAAATCTTCCTTACAAAGCGTTAAATAATTTAAAAAAAGTAGAATATGATGTAGAATCATCCCCTTTTGGAAAATACCAATAATTTCTGAACCCCGTTTGGTTAAAGTAAAAAAAAATATGCACTTGGACTCTTGTGTTTTTTCAACTTACACGCATCTTCCTATGAGCCATCTTGGTGTACCAATTTAAAATCTTTTAAACGATCGCAGCGCCCTCAATGTTGTTCTGCTATTAAATGGTTGCCCCGTTTGAGATGCTTTTTAATAACTATAATCTGTAAAACCATTCTAGTTTCCCTTTTGAAATTTTGTACCTACACATATTTATTATAGGCACCAGTAAAAACGTGTATAAATTTTGTAGAAAAAAAAATTACATTTACAAAATAAGGTTTGAGGTACACAGAAAGTCTTTCAAAATTGTAGGTAACTTAAAAAAAAACCGAACATATTCTCAATCTTTATGAGTGTCGTGATCATTGGTAGCAGATTCGACCATTCATTTATTTTTTCTCAAAATGTCGCCATGTCAAACTTTTTTTTTTGGATTTTCTTTACTTTTATCAGAGTTATAAAAAATAAAATAAAATGCATGTCGACCCAATTCTGCTACCAGCGTTAAAACAGTTTACTGAAGATATAATATAAAATTAGGGCTCAATCGGCCAATCGGTACGAGATATTGTGGTTGCGGAGTTGTAAAACATAGTTTTGAGAAAATTGCCTTTAAAGTTTTTGTACCTTGTGATGAAGCTTAAGGCCCCGCATTAATCTCTCGAGAATTTAGATTTAGGCAAAAGGTCTCTCTAGCATGGGCTCTGAATCTCGACTGACCGCTGTTGAAAGGCAGATATGATCAATCGAAAGATAGAAAGAGCGCGCCAATGTGAACATCGTTTAGAATAGATGGGCGTAAGTGACAATTCTAAAAATATTAATAAAACACGACATATTTAAGACAGATCAAAAATCTCAAGACGAATATCTTAAGTAGAATTTTAAAAAAAATACTGTAAATTTTTTCAAACCTAGAACATGTTAAGCAACAGAACAAACCCGTTATTTTGTAATTTTCGGAGCATACTTTGCGTTTTTTTTCTATCAAGGGAATTTCATATAATTATATTTTCAGCTTGTTGATTGATTAGAGATTACCTTTAAAAATATAATAGTGCATAAAACCTCCAGTTTTTATGGGATATTTGTAATACGTCCATAGAAATTCTTTTTTGCCGAGACTTAAGGCAAAGCTATCAGTGAAATCACTATTTCGATAAATCTATACTACGAATTATGAAGAAAAAAAAAATGTTTCGGATAAATTGAACCTTTTCCTAGAAATTCCCTTGATAAGAATTAAAATTAATTTGTAATAAATACATAAGAATATTTTTTCATTAGAAAATTACGAACACACGTAAAAACAAGTTTTAAAAAAATACTACTTTATAGCTAAGATTATTTGATCATTTTTTTTTCGTTTTTAACAAAATTCTTCACAGAATAAATAAAAACCGCTTTCTGCCAATACAAAAAAAAAAACATTTCTAGACTCCGCTTGCCATGCGAATTTTATGTCCATTACCTGTATTCGTGGTGACATAAGACACACAGCTCGTAGCAATATTTTTGGCTAGTATTATTCCTCATTAGTCATTATTATAATCAGCCAACATGTTATTTATCGTAAGGTAATAGGAATAACTGCATTGTTTTTAACTAATTTGCTTAAGTTATTTTCAACATAGTTTTTTTTTGTTCTCCAACAGAATTGACACATCATTTTTACAGTAGTGCAATGCATTTTTAATATAATTGTGGTGGTGATTCCAGTTATTATGCGCGATCACACAATTCATTACAATATTCTTTGTGCAGCGATAAGTTTAAATTACAAATAAGTATATAAAACAAGGAGGAGCATGATGGAATGTTAATAATATAGGTATATATTATGCAGTTAATACATGATATAATATATAATAATAAGGAGATCATCAGGTATATATGTAAGTATAAGTTCCTTCTTGAGGTAGTGGTTTAATTCGAAAATATATCCAAGTCTTTATTTTTGCAGTGTTTGTTATACAATCGAGCCATTCTTGTTGGTTAAGAAAACTTATATTCTTACGATATAAAAGGTTTCAGGGTTTCTCGTAAATTTCGTATTTTTTATTTTAAATTTTTTATATGAATACCGCACCATTACGAGTCCCAACTGCTCCCAACCGTCTGGAGCCAGTGAGACCATGGCATTCCCAACTGGGGAATGTTGTGAGGCTGAAGGTATTGGGTGGGGAAGGAGAAGGGGAAGAGAAAGGTGGGTAAATACCTGGCTATTCAGATCTGGTCACCAAATACGGCTAAAAGCCATTTCAAGCAACGTTTCAATTCTGAATGGTGGTCTTTCACTAGGGCGATACTGAGAGAATCTCCACCCTGGAACGTGCGCAAATATACTATATATTATTTTTTTAAATGAATTAATTATGAAACCGCACAAATTAATTAAATTAAATTTACTTGCGCAGGCCGTGATTTGAACCCGCTACCTTCGGATTCGTAGTCGAGAGCCTTACCCCTCGATCATGGAGGCCGTCAAAAGAAGATTAAAGAAGAGTCATACATGTTTTAAACAGAGAAATTATAATTATAATTCTTTTTTACGTTTATTCCTCTCGAGGAGGTTGGTGATATCTCAAGAGTTCCATATAATGTAATATGTATATCAAAATATAATAAAAGGTAAACACATTGCAAGTGGAAAACACAAAAAGATGAAATTTGAAAATAAAAAATTAAATTTTATAAATTTAAAAAATCAGAAATTGGCTCCATCGTTTGTAAACGGGACCAGCCAGAAGTCCGGTGCTGTCATCACAGGGGTGTTTTCACTCTTGGCTAGTCGCGTTCTGTCCTTGGCTGTCTGTTTTTTGAGCCGCGGAATCCGGGAGTGCGCCCTTCTGCAAACATGTCAGTGGCACTGCAGTACCAGGACAGCCCGAAAAGTATTCGGTACGAGTTGTTATATTTCACTTGCATTATTTTTAGAGTTGGTTCACAACTCCGAGGTATACAGGCAGACACAGAACGTATTGAAAAGTTACCTTTTTGCTTTTGAACTACACTTGATGAATCTTCGAAAAATCATGTTTGCTCTAATGTGCCGTGATCTTATCTGTCGATCAACATCTGCATCTTCTTTTAGCTGCGCTGTTATGATGTGTCCTAAGTAGTTGACCTCGGATTTTTCTGATATTTTTGTTTCGTTTAAGCCGATTGGTAATATTTTGGAAGGTCCTGCGCCCGCCTTGGACGCTATCAACACAGATTTACTCGGGTTATAGACCATGTTGTGCTGCCATGTCACCGGCATATTTTTCACACATCTTTACTTTTTTTGACGGTTTGATGCTTGGAGATAGAATGATGATGTCATCTGCGTACGTAATATTATTGATGCATGCGTATCCCATATGACATCCTACATTTGCTGAGGTGAGTCATTTATCTGATATAATATCATTTTTTTTTGTAAAATAGATAGGTACTTGATCGCTTGTCTGTGTAGCTTGGCAATGAAATGTGGACATTTAATAAAGTACAATCTGCTTGTATTATTTAACGCTTTACAAGGATGATAATCCATTCATGTGATTATCTTCCTTGTAAAGCGTTAAATAATAAAAAAAAGTTTTAATATGAAATTGTCCTAGAATATGACCTCTTTTCGGAAAGTACCACTAATTTCTGAAGACAGTTTGGTTAAAGCCAAAACATGCATTTGAACCGTTGTGCTTTACTTTTTTTTCCCCATGAGCCACCTTGGTGGTGTCATTTAAAACGGAAATTGAAAACTATACATTTTTTGCCTTCAGTGTTAGCGGTTAAGAAAATATATTTAAAAAAAAAAATTAATAAATTCAGTTATCATTTGGGACATAAATGATTGCGGTTAGTACTAGTAGATAAGATTGACTGTTTTGCGGATAAGCAGGTACTGGTAGGGGCTTATTCAGACATCCGTTTTTCAAGTTTATAAATAAATAATATTTTTATCCACAGTTGTTTTCATTACGACTGTTCCTGTAGCAGCCGTTTCACGTTTGGTTGTGATGATTATGAATATGTTACTGGTGACCAGTGGCGTTGCTCTATGACCAAAGGTACGCTGTGTGTAGTTTTTTTTTACAAGTTTTTCTATTCGAACAAGTCATAATTTTTTATAACTTAATATTTAACTTATATGACAATATTTATTTACTATATTATATACGCCCTATATGTGCTTTTACATATTTTCTTAATTACAATATTCACACAGGTGGAAAACACATCACAGTAGGTACATAGATAGAATAGATAGCCTTCATGCAATACAACAACTAAATATTTCATTTGTCTCACGAACAAATACAGGAATAACATAGTGTTATTACCATTCCAAATAATTAGGTACAGAGGCGAATATTCAAAACATATCTCACATTCACTGATACTTATACTCTAGACACATATCTTAATATATTAACATATATTAAATCATCTGTTTGTATTTGTATTCCGAGAAGTTGAACATATCTACTATGTCTGAAAATGTATTACCTTCTGCGTGAAGTCTAGGTACAAGAGAATTATTTGAATTTACGGATTTTACGTAATTGAAACCCTTTGGCATATTTGGTAGTGATAGGGAGTACTCAAAAAATACAATCGATTGATAAAACGATATAGGAAAAGGAAATTTAAATAATGCGTTCATAAATGTTAATTGGACATGAAAGGTAATAATTTTCTTCAGTTAAAGATGTGTTAATTATTTTTTTCCTCCACAGAAAAAAACAATTTTCAACCGATATTTTTTGGAAACTAAAAAATAGATTTAAACCTTTAGTGGAGGGATAACATTATGTCCCTCATTTCAATACGAACATTTTTCTAATTGTGCAAAAATTACTAACACTACAGTCTTCCTTTAGTGCAGGCAGTGTGCGCATGCGTGGCTCTGCGTATCCCGCAAAAAAACTGTATTGAGGAAGTCAAGTATATTGCCAAAAAGCAGGTTGCAAAATAAATTTGTCAAATAGAAATAATTTATCAATGTAGAACGATTGAGACATAAAAAAATACTGTTTAAAAGAAATTTGTGTGAGTTTTTTTTCCTTTTCTTTCTATGGGTTGTTTTTCTTAGGGTACGCACAGCTTTTCAGCCTATATGTGTGCCAGCTGGGGACTCAGAATGTACTCCAAAATAATGGTGAACTCCTACGATTATAGAAACTTCTGTGCCTGTGGATATTGCGAATATCTGTTTGCATGTGGAGATTTATGGTAAGTTCTACCATCCGCAGACATTCCAACTAGGAGAGATCGATTCTGGAAGTACCGCTATGGGTCGATGTGGATAAGCCTTGGAGCAGTACTGCGACCCGACAAATTAGTCGCTTTCGAAACGTCGTCGTTTCATAACCATCATACGAAAAGAGACGATGAATCATTTATAGTATGTTGTGAAATAATAACCCAGCATTCAGCGCATTAACCGCTTGAACAGCGGAGCATAATTCACAGAATACCGGCCGAAAATGCAAATGTTTTCTGTTCACACGATAACATATTTTATTATTCGTATATATTTCACATTTATATCGTAAGACGTATCCTTAGAAAAGCAAACTTCATAAAAAAAAATAGTTTTGGAAAAAATTGTAAAAAAAAAATATTTTTATAGGTATATTAACAGGTTTTATTATTTTTACATAAGCCTGAATAAGTACTCTACACGAAAAACAATAGTCAAAGGTTGTTTTTGAAGAAATAATGACTTCGATACTACTTTTAAATTATCAATTTTATTTTATTTTTTGAAATTGAGGACTAAATTCTCGAACATTCTTTGCCAAGCCGTCAGAGATGTTACGTAAAAACAGCGTCTAAAGTGTTTTTAGCACAAACGATTCTGTTTTTTTTCTTTCATATAGTTATCAAAGCATCGGTTAAAATTAAATCACAAAAAATCGGGCCAGGATGGTATTCGCTCGCCCGTGAGCAATCGGTAGATGTGGTACAAATCAATATTTCCCACCGGTGAGCTTCCGGGGTTCGACAGGTTAAATGACGTTTGGTTTTGGAGCAGAAGATCTGTTTGTCTGTCACATAAAATAATATTCTCGAAGGGTGATCTTTGATTTCGTGTAATTTGCACAGCTTTTCTATTTGGAACTTACCCTCTCAGAGATTAGCACCAAATTTAACATCATGAGAGAGACAGAAGATTTTGATTCTTGAAAATGTCCTGGCCGTTTTTAGGTTCCGGTGCGATGTAAGATAGGTGCATTGTGTAGGTATATTAGATAAGATAAAGAAATCTATAAAGTAGTGTTGAATACTACTGCGAAATAAATAAAAAAAAATTGACTGCGATTAAAGCGTTTTTCCAAGAAATTTGATACATGAAATATTTTGAATTAAAAAAAAAAAAATCTTTGAATAATGATAATATTTAGATAAATATTTTAGTGAGACATAAAAAAAAATATTTTGAAATTATTTCAATAAAACGTGAAATCGTTTCAGTGAAACATGAAATGTGATTTTTTTCCAGTGAAAAATCTTATTATTTTAGCGAAAGATTAACTTATTTCAGTAGAACATTATTTTTTTTTAATGAAACGAGGAATTATTTCAGTGAAACTGTTTTCAAAATGTCAAAAATGGTGAAAGACCAAATAAAAAGCATGGGTTCGCTGCTTTGATGCGCCACAGAATAGCCGGGACGAGTCAGCGCTACCGGAGATCGGAAAACACTCTTGTCCAGGCCGTCGCCCAGTGGCATGGCGCGCCCCTACATCGTAGATGGAGAACTTTCCTCAGGCCATTGTAGCATAAGTGTTAAATATGTTATTTTAATTTATTTTTATTTTTTGTTTTTATATTATATTTCTACAATGTGTAATTTTCTATTCTTAAAATGTATTCTTTTTATATGGCAGACAGAGTATTGCACTCACCGCTTTGTTCTGCTGAAATAAAACATTATTATTATTATTAAAATAAAATTCACAGATCAAAAATATAAATAAAAATAAAACGAATAATGATGGTTTGTATTGTTTATTTTCGAATATGAGGAATAAAATTTCCAATACACGGTAGTTTAGTATTGCCATAGTAATGACAAATATGTAGTTCCAATTTAAAATGCCAAAATTTTATTGCCATGCTGTATATCAAATCAAATTAAAAAAAAATAGAAAACCGTATGAAACCGTAGAAAACACAATGCGTATTAGATGGTTTTTAACCGTTAGAGTGCGGCCCAGCGCCATCGCGCTGCAAGCTTTAGTTATGTAAATTGTGAAGCAGCGCTATAGCGCTTTCAATGTGCGTGTGGTAGAGCACGTGTTCAATTTGACCGTGGTATATTGCTGTTGGCGCGTGTCTTAATAACTGTATTCATTGTTTATCCTGTTAAAATGAATACACCCTAAAGTGAATCGATATTTTTCACCATGTCGGAAGTTATTTCTATTGCGGATGATCGTAATGTATCAAATGACATCGGCACTACGGACGACGAGACCTTTGTTCCCATAAATTAATGTGTGCACCAAAGCAAATGAGATAAGGGGATCCAATCTCATATGCTCTCGCTCTAAAAATGAACTACATGGAGCACGGGAAAACACAATTGTGAAGTGAAATAATCTTATATTTTAGTATTTTTTGATATTTGTTGTAGTTGTAAATGTGTAGTTAATAATTATTTATTTTTATTTATTTATTTTAAATTATTATTATTTTTTAATTAGGTCTATAATATTTGTACAATTTCATTCTTCAATTGTATAATTTCAAACCAAAAAAACTTTAAAATAGATTGATATTTGTCCAAGTTATTGCATTTTTATTGAATACCATGCTTTTATTTAAAAACACAGAATATCTGTAGCAATTTATATACATACTTGCAAAATAAGCATAGCACTAAAACGGTTAAACGTATTAGTAGTTATACGCATTACCGCATTAGTAGTGACTAGTTATTGTTAGATGCATTAGTTAATATTCAGAGAATGAATGCGAGGCCTTGGGCTCGGGCTCGGGTTCGGGCCGGCATAGCCTCACGTCCTCGTCTCCACAGTCCACACTCCACATGGCTCACTTCAAAGCTCGCGCCGTTGCCGCGGTTTTCCTTGGCCGCCATGACACCTCGCTGGGGGCTTGGCTGGCTCGGCCAATCAGAACGCTGCATCATGCCTGCCCACATTCCCTCCAACCTGCGAATTCTTGTCTCTATAGGTGGCAAGAGTATCTTTATACGTGCGTTACCAACATGTATTTAAAGTTATTAAAAAACTAAATAAAATGTTAAGTTATTTTTTTAATCAATCTCATAATCAGACTCGAACCCAAGATCTCTCGGTCTATCCGGAACCTGCACTCTAACCAATTGAGCTGATCTCACCCCACTGTCATTCTTATCGACATAATACTTCAATTTGAAAAAAATCAACATAAATTTCTAAGATATGTTAACTATAAACTCGGTTTACCTATTGAAACTATAAATTAATTACAATTACCTAATGAAAGAACTAAAATTATTAAAACTATCAGATGGAAGAATTGTCTCTGACGTAACTTTTATATTTTTTAATGTTCATGGTTTTATAGACAGACCTAATATTGTCAGCTTAATTACATTTAATATTCCAACTAGAACTACTCGATCTAAAATTTTGTTTAACTGTAACAATAATTTCAGGACTGAGTCATTCAAATATTCATTGGTACCTTGACTGCACATTTTCATTTGATGCAATAATCTCATCTATTTTCCGGGTTTAGAATATTTTAAGTGCATTTATAATTCATTATTTCAAGATTTTTCGCCTCACTGTCTCAATTTTTTTCCTTTCTAAAACCCTATGTCGCATTATGAATTAATTTTTGGAACAGAAAAATTCAACTTTTTTTTTCTTGCTGATGGATCATCAAATAAAACCGATTAAGCACCAATCTTCTACGGCGAGTATCTTGAACAACCAAAGTAAATTGTTTGAAAACATTAATTTTTGTCGATGTACGCCTGTCAATGAACAACCATATAGGGAAATCATTATCATTTGACGCCCTACGTGGTCGATGGTAAGATCCTCGACTACGAATCCAGAAGTCGAGGGTTCAAATCCCGGTGTGCGCAAATAAAATTCATTTGATCTATTTTTGTTATTTCACAACTAATTCATTAATTCGCTTCTCTACAACCTGCAGTTATAATGTAACCACAACTAAAACTGTTATTCATTACGCTATAACTACTTACTTCTTTTACATTGACAATATTAGGTCTGTCTATAAAACCATGAACATTTAAGAGCAAATATTTTTGCAGATTCATTATTTAATATTATATAAGCTTGTCATTATTTATTTTTTAAAAGACGGACAAATATTTTCGGGTGAATAACCTGACAATATTTGAAAATCTCTTACAAACGTTACACTAAACTGAAAATGTTAATTGGGTCTTGATGGAGGACTTAATATTATACTTTGACGGCCTCCATGGTTGAGGGGTAAGGCTCTCGACTACGAATCCGAAGGCCGCGGGTACAAATCCCGGCGTGCGTAAGTAAATTATATTTAATTAATTTGTGCTGTTTCACAATTAATCCATTTAAAAATAATATACAGTATATTTGCGCACGTTCCAGAGTGGAAGATACTCTCAGTATCGCCCTGGTGAAAGACCACCATTCAGAATTGAAACGTTGCTTGAAATGGCTTTCAGCCATGTTTGGTGACCAGATCTGAATAGTCAGGTATTTCCCCACCTTCCCATTCCCCTTCTCCTTCCCCTCCCCAATACCTTCAGCCTCACAACATTCTCCAATTGGGGATGCCATAGTCTCACTGGCTCCAGACGGTTGGGAGCAGTTGGGACTCTTGCGTGGTATTAATATAAAAAAAAACTTTATTTCATGGGGTTGTCATCGAGAGACAATTTAGTTTGATATCTTATCGATATGCGGATTTAAAATGCTGAAATCGAGAAAAAACCGATATGAAAAGATTCATTCGAAGCATTAAAAATTCAAAGATCGCGCCGGTGATGGTGTGCATCATTGGATGTTTCCAGTTTTCTGATTAAAAGCATTATGTTTTATTTTTACAAATATTAAAAAAAAATACCAAAGGGTCGTGATCGTTATTTACGGGTAACAAAACCAACGTAATTGGAACTTACAAATAAAAAAATAAAAATTTCATAGTTGGAACTTATTCCTTCTCCCTTTTCATATAAAATAACAGATTAAGAAAATGATTTCGTTTGGAAAATTGAAAAACTAAAAATATACGTCACGAAATTTATTACGTTCTTTTAACGTTACATCGCTGTGCCACCCGCGGCGTCGCGATTTCACGGTATTTTCACCGCATGTGCCCGCTGATCCGCGCCGCTAAGGGTCAATATACCGTGCTGTATCCACCACGTATGATCTTCTATCGCACTTGCATCTCCCGCACACCACTTCACCTCCACTATACTATACACTACCACAGGCGCCGGCCAACATGCTCTTCTAAATCGGTTCTTTACTGTTCCTTCAGTAACTTACTTCACAGTTCACAGTCGGTATTGAGCCTCAGTCAGAGACGGTCGGTTTTCCACGCCTGCTCTGCTCCGAATATTCTCGAAGTTTATTAATAAGCAGATGCATAAAAAAAATTATTCACTTTTCTCTTCTTTGGATTACTAATTTTTCTCTTCATAAAAAGACGATTAAAAAATACATATAATTCAAGTTTTAAACTAATCTTGGAAATCGTTGATCTTTAACATAGTTTAGTTAATTTTAATTGTTGAGTTTTCTTTATTATAAACTTAGTGTAAAATACGTTAATTTCAACTTCACGAGTCTTCAGGCTGCTGAGGAGGTACGTATATAATTTTATTCAATAATTTATACTATTAGAGAAAGCGACACGATTTATTTAAAAAGAAAATCTACGTAGAATTTTGAGCAATTTTATTGATTTCTGTAACTACATAGAATTAGGTACAAAAAATGTAAAATTACCCCCATAAAGATATACAATCTTTGATTAAAAAAATTACAGTAAAACGCTTTTTTTAATCCTGTTATCAAAATATTTAATTTCTTATCAGTTATAATTCAAACAATTATTATTTTTATAAACAATAATTATTTATCTAAAACACTCATCCAAATTGAAAAAACCTTCCGAGCAAAGATAAATGTCGCCGGCAGGACTCGAACCCGCACCCTTCTAATGTCCGGTTAGATGCTCTACCGTTGAGCTACGTCGGCTTATCGCAAACCCGCCAAGTTAATCAATATATACTAGTGTTCCATTTAATAATTACTGTTTTTATTATATTTTCACCTGTAAACAACCAACTTTATTTGTATGAGAGAGGCTTGTAACGGCTAAATCCCTCAAATAGATGGCGTCGAGACAAATTACGGACATTAGAAGGGTGCGGGTTCGAGTCCTGCCGGCGACATTTATCTTTGCTCGGAAGGTTTTTTCAATTTGGATGAGTGTTTTAGATAAATAATTATTGTTTATAAAAATAATAATTGTTACCCTTTGCGCTATGCACAAAAATCTTGTCTTAAGTTTTTAAGAACTTTAGTTTATCAATTAATAAGTTATAATTCATTTTATAACAAGACAAATTAAAATTTTATAACGTTTGCTATGAATATTAATATTTTTAGAATGTTTTTTAGAATTATTTGTCGTGATTTCAGTGACACCTGAAACATTTATATTTACGTCAGTTTTTATTTTTTATTGTGCGAAGCATTATATTTCTAACCTCTCGATTCAAATCACTCCAATATATTATTTTCAAAAGCTATCGCGTTGTATACTTTCGAGTAAAAAGGTCAGAGCTTTAAGTCTGAAAAAGCTCGTACATTACAGTTTTCCCTTTTATTTTCTTTTAACCGCTCTAAGCGACCATCCATCAGTCGTCACACTGCAATAGAAACGTAGTAGGATTACAATATATTCGAATAGATCGTTCAGCTGTTTGAGTGACGGACGAGCACGTGGTTCTTTGCAAGTTTTATCAGTTTTTTTTCAGCCTGCATAATTTGTTTACAAACTGAGGCTCATGAATGGAATTTATTCCTGCCGAAAAGTCATTGGTAGTCAATTTTGTCACAGTTTTGATTATAATGTAATAAAATCCATTCTACTTATCTACCTACTATATTATTTTAACGATATATCATATACACATATGTAATTTCTAAAGAAAACTGCGATTTTCCGATGTTCCCATAATATTGTGGACCAGTTGTATTATGGGTTATTAAAGTTTATCCAACGTTATACGTAGGTACTACGTTAATATTTTAGGAAGTTTTGTTTTAAACGCTTTGATTTTAGGAACAAGTCATAAGTCCCCTCAGAATTTTTTTTCCATTTTTTTTTACAAATTTTCTGATTTGTAGGAATTTTTAAATCGTATAATGTAAAACGCGGCTTTACCTAATTATTTTTTTTATTTTTTATTATTTTTGTCTGCATAGACTTTTTTAACATTGTGAAATAAATCAATTTTTTAATGTATTTGTATATGTACCTAAGGAGTTTAAAATATCTGCAATCAAATAAAATTAACTTACAAACTACATTAGAAGGTGTAAACTTATTTTCGTTCCTAGTCTTAGGAAAAAAATCATTTTAAAAATAAACTCCATGTAAATATGCACAATTTTCAAATTATTTGCGCGGTAGTTGAGTTCCTTACTATAGTATATTATGTTTGTTAATATTTATACGAGTATATTATTTATTGCAATAAATAACTGCAGGTATCGACAGGTATCGTAATTGCAGTTATGTCTAACATAGTACTTAAACAGATTCGACTTTAGAAAAGAAAATTTCGCCGATAGTTAACCGCCCATCCTTTGGGTTATTGTTCAAAAAGTAGGTAAAAAACATCGTTTTTTTTCATTAGATTTCGCAATAACAATACGTGTGACTAGTGACGTAACTTGTATGGGAGAAACGAGAATACACGAACATATCCGTTAGCTTCGGCTGACCTCGAAATACTAAACGAGATGACGCAGGAAAAAACTTGACGTATACGAATGTTTTGTGGGTTTCGGGTATAGCTTTTTTGTACCTGAACGTACGGGATACGGCTTGTTGCGTTCGGGCGATAATATGGGGCGGTTAATTTTTTTAAAATAGAAAGAGAACAATCGTAAACTGTAAAAACATTCGAATATTTAAATTCGATGATCGTACGCACAATATAGGTAGGCGTAAGCAAGACGAATGGTTGTCGGAAATGTATACATAAGCACAAATACACATCCTAAGTTTGTGTTGTTCGCATCAACTTTAATTGCACGACCTATAATACCACGCGATAGAACTACGGAGCAAGTACATACTTGCTTATTATCCGTTGCGTTGTTACTTTATCGATTCGCAATTTTGAATCAACATCACGTTCTTCTGTACACAGCCACACAATGGGTTTCAATGGAACCCATTCAATGGAGCGGATGCTTTTATAAAACACACTTTTAATTGCTTTTTTTCATCCAATGTTGACGATCTCTGGCAAGGACAGAGAGACAACTATTCGCATTCAATGGAATATGGGAGCAGTCATTGACCCACGAGTTTCAAATTCGATGAAAAAATTATGAATTAATTATTATGGGATGTGCCAAATTTGCAACTGAATATGTAATGTTACATGCTGTTTATTTTTTTTACTAAACCTATGAGGAAATCGACAAGTGTTTATTGAACATAAACTATTGTGTAAATATTTATTTTAACTTTTTCCTTGGTAAATGTTTATAGTATGATTGTAGTTATTTGTCTTCGTGGTATTCTTACTTATGGCTAACAATTTGAATTCACCGGTTCATTGATTTGTAATACCAAACTATGCGTACAATGCATTCGACAAATGAATGTGATGCCGCGTTAAAATATGTATGTTATTAATTTTATGCACAGGCAGATAATATTAACCATACTTACCTGGCAGGTCACTTGAGATAAACTCTGTTTGCTAGCGAAATTTTTGTATGGTTTTGTACGCAGAGGACACAATAGAAGGAGCCGGATTCTTGTCGCAAAAACAGAGTTAGGTCCTGTTTTTGCGACAAGAATCCGGCTCCTTTTTTGCGTTCTTTTTTCCTTTTTTTTCCATTAAAGGAAAATATTTTTATTTTTAACACACAAAACAAAAAATTTGATTGATTCGACCATAATGTGTCATCCATAAATGTTGAAAAACTGCGCCTACCACAATAAAATGGAAAAAAAAGAGGTGATAAATTTGTATATTCTCTCCATGAATTTTGTAAGGAACTTTTACCCTCATTTATTCAGTTTAAACGGTTTTATTTATTTTTATTATAATTAAACTCTAAGAGGTTTAGTCATTCTTAAACACTACATAGGAACTTAATGTAAATAAATTATTTAAGTAAAGTATATGAATTGAAAACAACAACAAAACTTTATGTTAAATCGTAAATGCGAGGCCCTGTTTTTCCGATAAGAATCCGGGTTCTAGTGATGAGCATAATCGAGTGTCCATTTTAAAGTGATCGATCGTTTTAATGATCGACAAATTCGTAGGGTAAAAAAATCATTCTGATTCACCCAGTCGAAAAGTTAGTAACTCATTCGTTAATAGCATAGAATAAAAAAGAACACAGAGAAATGTGATGTGGGCGTGTTTCATTATCCAAAAGTCTGGCCATTGGCATTTCAAATTCAGAACTTTGCTCTCTCAGTAAAAATTCAAAATCAAATGGAATGGAATATACGATGTAGTGAGCGAAATGAATCTCAGTATTTTCATTGGTTCTCTCGGAGCTAGAATCAAAATATACTTATTCAGTGGCGACATCGGTTTCCATTCAGAACTTCGCTCTCTCGGTACAAATTCAAAATCAAATGGAATGGAATATACGATGTAGTGAGCGATATGAATCTCAGTATTTTCATTGGTTCTCTCGGATCTAGAATCAAAATATACTTATTCAGTGGCGACATCGGTTTCTATTGAAATCTACATGAAAGGCATTTCTAGTGTGTATTTTATATTCAGTAAAAAAGGATAGTCGTTAAAATGTGGTTTTATAGTTATCGAGTCGACGTTACCGTTTTGAAGTGTACGACGATTACGAATCGAAACAATCCGCAATGTAAGTCTAAATGAAACGTAATATGCGCAGATGGCGGTAATTTAAATATTTTAGAAAAATAAATTTTATAACGTAATGATTTTAAATATTCTAATGAATTGTTTGTTGGCGGGTATACACACGGGATATGAAATGCAATAAATTATTATATATTTCGTAATGTGAATAAAAAATATATAAATTACTTCTAATCCGTACTAGATATTTACTGTACTTTTTGATGAAAAAAAAATCATTAGGTTTGGGTAAGTATTTTGGCCTCAAATCTAAAATTAAATTTTGTATGAAACAGGCCGCGCAGCCGTTCCTCTTAAGTGCTAAAAGTGTTTTTCTTTAAAATATTTCAATTAGCGCCATCCGTGGGCGCGTCTCACATTTCGTTTCATTTTAAATGATTGAATAATATTAGTCGTTGACATGTTCTGTAGTTTCTGAATCTAGATGCTGATTATATTTAGAAACGAGGAAACGATTTCAAAGTGAACCATGACTTTAACATTTCCTATACGGTGCCAAATTATAACGCGATCTACTAACGACTCCTAGTTTCCCCATACAAATTCGTAACAATATTGCTTTTTAAGCCAAAAATAACAATACAATCTATCAACAGTTATTAATTATGGTTGATTATTCTGCAAAATACATCTTAGGGTTATAAAATAATATTAAATATGAATACGTTAGGAGCAACAATATTGGCTCAGGTAAGCGAGTGTCTGGCACCGCAAGGGGACAGTTAAGAAGTAAGCATTTCGTAAAGAAAATCATTATCCGGTTATTCAAAATGATGAACCTATTTTCCAGAATTATTTGTTATATTTATTACAAAAAAATTATAACATAATATATCGTATTATACACGCTTTTCTTAACTTCCTATTGATCCACTCTCCATAAGTTTAGCTCCAGTAGCTCGTGGTTATGGGAGGAGTATTTACATACGTAATGATAAAATAATAAAAACAATTTAATATGTAAACAATGTTAAAAACTTTTAAAATAATTACAAAAGTAAATCAAGAGAACAATTTTAGAATAATAATAAAATAAAAATAAATCAAATATTAATTTATATGCTAAATCGGGGGTCGGCAACCTGCGGCTCTTTAGTTCCATACGCAAATATTATTTATTTTATCAAAAAAAAAACAATTAGTTTTTTTTTTTTATCCAAAAACTTTATTTATGTAATGGTATTTACTGTTGGCAAGAAAACATTTTGTGGCTCTTTAAAAACTTTGAAATTTTGTAAATTGTAATTTTGGACTCTTCCGACTTAAAAGGTTGCCGACCCCTGTGCTAGATAGTATACATTGAGGGTACAATATATCATTATCTAAGTTAATTTGCTTTTTGATGATCTACATAGCAATTGAAAGTGGATATCAGAGAGTTTTGAATCCCACCGCTAGATCGCTCTGCCGAAATTGCCGATAGAGTACTCGCGCCGCCAAGCAGCCATTTCGAGTCACTTGTGAGTAAAATGGCTACTATGCAGCTCAAGGTTTTTTTGTTCGTGAGTTCTGTAAAACTGAGTCGACAACTGCAACCTCCAATTAGAAAGAGCATTAATTTGTCGTTGGTATCACCGATTTGAGCAAACTGGATGTCTTTAAAGGAAAAAAAGCATCGACCGACTGCGTTTATCAGAGGAGAACGTGCGTAATTGACTCCATCATTTTTAATAACCCTGTATTTAAAAAAAAATAATACGCTGTTGTAATATAATTAGGTAATTTGTGTAACTACTCAGAATACATTTTTGTTCAAATACATTCATTCGATGTCAATTTAATCTACCCAGAATCGTAACTATGCAGCGAAATATAAATTCAATTGATTAATTCGAAACATTCGGCTAGTAATATGTTTCGATTGTTAACTTTTTTTATTAGTTTATTTATAATTTTGATATTACATTAAAAATACATATATATTATAGAATTTTTTTCATAGTACTCCTCACTAGGAGATCCTGTGCTGAGGCGGACCAGGTTTTGCACAAAGGGGTTTCAGCGACTTTTATGTATCAACTGCAAGGTTAGGGTAGGGTCTTTCCAGTAATTTCTATGACGTTTTTTTGAGAATAGTAGTCAGTTCTTGTTCTGGTAATTCCTTAAGCCAAGTTTTGCTGTGCAAAAGTGGTATTGCATTTAGGTATATTTATCTTGTCTAGTTGCTTTGTTCTGGTATTATGATCATGAAGAGTCTTAGCCATTTTCTCATTTTTAAGATGATTTACTAGAATATTTTTGGCAAAGATTTTTTGGATATTTGGAACGTTGAAATGTTTAAAAATTCCCGTTGTTGACGTCCTTACCTTTAAAATAGTCTTTATGATGCATTTCTGGGTTGTATTTAACGGTTTCATATAATTTGATGCAGCTGAGCCCCATCCCAAAATTCCATATTACAAATGAGAGTGACATAAAGCATAATATACTCTATTTAGATCCCCAATTGACAGGATATTTCGTATTTTTTTGAAGAAATATATGAGTTTTATTAACTTTTTTGAAGTTCCGTTAATTTGTACATCCCAGCGGAGTTTATTATCGATTAAGATTCCAAGATATTTAATGTTTTTAGCTTTGATTATATGCGGGCAAGTGCAATGAGGTAAATTATTTTTAAATTCATGTATTTTAAGTGTATGCTCATTCATTGGTTGGCCTCTTTTGTTTATTGAAAATGTTAAATATTTAGTTTTACTCACAGTTCACTTTTAACCACTTTTGAAATACAGCCAAGCCATTCTCTGGCTCTTTAAAGGTATTTATCCATTCTTGTTCATGAAAAATAATAACAGCGTCATCTGCAAAGCTAATTATGTCTCCTTTGATGGGAAGATTCATGAGATCATTTATATAAACGAGAAAGAGTATTGGTCCTAGTACGCCTCCTTGAGGGACACCATACGTAATTTGTAGAGTTTTGCTGGTTTTTTTTACCAATTTGTACAAACTGTTCTCTGCCAGACATGTAGCTGCCAAGTAGGTTTACAGTTGATTTTGTCATTCCAATTTTTTTAAGTTTTAGAGTCAGTATTTTATGGTCAATTGTATCGAAAGCTTTTTGAAGATCAATGAAAACTGCCAAGCATTTTTTACCTGCTTATCGTATTTGTAGATAGTCACGCAATTATATACCACATTAATACATTTTACAATAAATGATTGTACATATTGTACAACACTGGTGGCAGCGTCCGACCCACGCCATTATGCCAAGCCCAGCGTTACATATATTTTTTTTATGTTTCCCGACTTATGGATTGCCCTTCTGCGAACAACCCAAAACAATGAACGCTCCTTCATTTAAACCGCTTTCGGGAATTGTTTCAGCAAGAACACGCAAACTTAAAAAGAACTAAAATGTTTTGAACATTGATTAAACATTCCCGGATCACGATAACCAAAAAATATGTAATTTTTTTTACATAGTTCTACGAATTAAGCACAATGACAATAATGAACTCCAGTTCATTATTTTTTTTTTATCAATAATCGTATTCTAAATTAATTAATTAGTAATAGTATAACTATAACTAAAATGTAAGTGTACAGCGGTTTATAAATTAGATATATAAAAAGGAAAATAGGATTTAAAAATATACTTTGTTTACACCACTTTATAAAAATACATAAATATCTACATATTATTATATTATGTATTCATATATTCATGATGGTGACAGACAGCATTGCTGTCGAAACATGTAGATATTTATGTATATTTATAAAGTGGTGTAAACAAAGTATATTTTTTAATTAATTAATTAATAATGACGCCACAAAGTGAATACCAATCGTTTGAAGAAATGATAATGGTATTTTAACATATACAGAGTTTTTTTTTATTTATTTAAAAAAGTTAGTTTTCATACTTAAAATGATTTTTAAAGTTTCAATTTTACAAAATTCACTAATACGCACGAAATCAATGGCCGGTCGGGTTTGAGGTTAAAATGTCAAAACAAGGATGAGCTTTACCATACATAATTTTATATTCTATTCATAGTAAACCATTACTAAACAAAAGTAATAACATTATGCACCCATTTAGAAACTTTACCTCCAAGAAAAATAATAATATTTTCAATAACTTTGTCATATGATTGAGGTGATTTTTCACAAAAACGGCGCTATACAAGTCATCCAACTATTATTATTATTATAATTTCCGTATTGACAATTGATTTGCCGATGAGTATACCTTATTTATTTCAATAATAATGGTTTTTATCTTGAACATAAATTATAGTGGCTAAAGTCACCCAAATTAAGTTTAAATTTCATGAAAACTAAAAAAGATTCATATTTAAAATTCAAAATAAAATCGACATATAAAAATTTCCATACAATTCCAAAACCAGAATATGCGCGAACAGAGAGGTCAGATGTTGAGAATGCAATGTTACCAACAGAGCAGGGTGTTTTGATGGGATGGTTTTTTATTCACTTTTAAATAACGATTTATAAATTCTATAATTAATTATATTTAATAAAACTTATATATTCAGAATCGGCGTTTGCTGATCTATATGAATTTTCTTGTCATAATGTTTTTCACTGGAGGTCCTTATTCATAAAATATTAATCTAACTAAATTTGTACAATATGGTTTGCAAAGAAAATCTCTTACTTTAAACTATCTGGTAAATTTGTCGGTTTATTTTTATTGTTTATAATAAATCAGAGCCAAAATCTGCTAATCGTGATGTATTATCATATACTCGATTACATTAATTAACTCTTAATTTGTTTTTATTCCTTGCTGTATGAATTAATGTTACGTATTTGAATTACTGCGAAGTTGTGATCTTGAGATGAGATATACTTAATTATGTTACCTGTTACTCATGTCTGAAAGTTGCTAACCAACGTCAATTAATAATATCGATGAAATTCCAAGAATCAATCGTTGCATCTTTGTCCGTGTTTCCTATTATACCATAATACAAACCATCGATCAATACTTGAATTTTAATTGCTTCGCCTTACACGAGAGGCTGAATTATAAAAGAAATACAGAAACATAATGGCGAAATGTCAATTTTCCCGCTTCTGAAACGCCGGCCATTAGCAATGTTGCCATGTAGGTGAAATGGCGGCTTTTCTCTGCCAATCAAGTGGAATTAGTACCTACTTATATTTAGCCTGTTATGGGCAAGAACAGATCTAGGTATTTTCAGACATGACAATCATCTTTCACAATTTTTCTTTTCTCATTTATTTATATTATGATTCGAGCTAGAATATATTTTTATCGTAAATCTTTGCAACCACTAAGCTTTGATGCTAAATTACTGTGATTTTTTTTTCGTCCTCGTTTTAAATTGAAAAATTAATAATCAAATTTGTATGTTTTTTTGTAGGAACAGCATTGTCGTGTATGTTCGGGTGATTACTTCGAAACTGCATTAGCAGTGATTTAAATTGACATAGTACCCATATTATTACAATAATTTACAACGGTTGCATTTATCGTTTAACCCAATTCAACCACAATTAGCTCGCGACGGAATGCGTCCAGTATGTATTCAACTAACTAAACACTCCACCGAGCAGAGGCGTGCATTTTATATTGGTACATAGCACTGCCCACCCTACCTTGCTCACATAAAAATATAAGTACATTAAATTTAATGTTATAAAATTATTGCAGGAAATCAATCTACACTTTCAAATGTACAAAAAATAAGTTTCAGCTACGAATCGCAGAGCCGCGTGCTCCACAGACCGCCCTACTTACTATACACGTCAAAAGCAGGAACATGTAACAGTATCCAAAATCTACGCTAAAATTTACATATGTGCGCAATGCCTGTTCAATGAAAGACTCGTTTGTGTTATTGTCGAAAAAGGCCTTGCTTTTCGGTACAAATCGCAATCAGTGCCATCTGTTGGTACCACGTCTATGGTAAGCATTTTTTGAATATCATTTAATTCGATTTTTTTCCTATTGCATGCCACTGCCACCAAGTATTTGTAAATGTTGCTCGCAAATATCTAGGAACGTACTTCCAGCGTTTACCAAGGAAATACAGAAAAAAACTTTATTAAATGCCTATACTAAGAATAATCATTCTTCGACTGGTTATGAACAAATGATTATTTCTAGAACGTACTCAATGCATTATTATGTTGTCCTTATTATCCTAACGAGATATTAATTACTTTAGAACATGGCAACATTTTTGCAAGTGTTTTTTTTTAAAGTATTTATGGCTCACGATCGCGGTGTTATAAATAATTACCGGTACTCACCTACTATAAGATTTTAAGAAGATAAGATTTTTATTATACCATGTCGCTTTTACCCCCACTATTAAAAACAGGAGTTATAAATAAGGTAATGGAGGCGAACGAAGGTATTAACTCTTGCCGTTAAATAAATAATTAAGGGGACATTAATAAACCCTTAGCATAAATGAAGATCATTGACTTTAGCTGCATGACTTTAGAGGAACGGCTGCGCGGCCTGTTTCATACAAAACTTAATTTTTTTTTGATTTGAGGCCAAAATACTCACCTAAACTTAATGATCTTTTTTTCATCAAAAAGTATAGGAAATATCTAGTACGGATTAGAAGAGCTTGTTATTTATTTTTGTTTTACATTATGAAATATAGGTCATTAAAGGAATTGATTTTTTCGCGATTTTAGAGGCACGTTTAACAATTATTTGGGGCTTAACGGTGAGGTAAAAAAAGTTTTACACCGTTTGCTTTGAAAATATAATGAAATATAAAATTAAAATTAAAAATAAATAAATAAAATAAGCACTGTGGTGGACTTTAAATTAAATTAAAAAGGACCAATTTACGTTGGAACACAAATTTGCCGTATATATTTAAAATATCGATCCGAAAAAAGTTTTTCTTTTTTAATGTTTTATTTTTATATACTTAATTATGTTTACATAGCAAATTTTATGTATATATATAAAAAAAATACGATAAACCCGCAAATAATTTTCTAAGTTGCCTCTAAAATTATGAAAATTGTTTTTTTTTTCATGGCCTATACTTCATAATTTAAAACAAAAAATAAATAAAATACTTTTCATCCATATTAGATATTTACTAAACCTTTACTTAAAAAAATATATCATTCAGTTTGGATGGGTTTTTTGGCTTCCAATTCAAAATTAAGTTATGTATGAAACCGGCAGCTTAGCCGTTCCTCTTTCGGGTTTTCGAACGTTGATGCACCATAAGACCGGCGCTAAAAACTAGGGTTTGAAATTGTGACAAGCATCTACGAATTTAGATAGTTTACACCAGTGGTCGGCAAAGTGCGGCTCTTTGGCCCTTAATTGCGGCTCTGGCACAAAAATCCACGAGTAGGCGCAACAGTCTTGTCTACAGTGGTCGGAGCTTACGTGTCTGTAAATCGCGGGCGCCTTTCAAAGGTACCTTCCTGAAGAATAAAGTTGTCTTATTCTCCATTCAGCTGCACATCCAATAGGTATTTTTTGTCATCAATTTGTTTCACTTTTCGAGCTTGCTGAAGCATCGCCAAGAAAATAATTCCTCCATTGACAAACACTATTTCAAAACAACCATATTAAACATGAGGGAAGCATTTCTCAGTAGGTTTCAGGAATTTCCTTAGCATGTGTCAAAAACCCTCTTAATGCTACGATAACAGATTTTAAATTTTCTCCTTTTGGCATTGACATTGGTAACTTTGAAATACAATTGCTGGATTAAAAAAAAAAAAAACAAGGAATTATGGAGCTCTAAATTTGAACGTCTTTATGTTGATTTGGAAATACTGGAGAACAAATGTGAACTTAGGTCACATCACAAGTGGTCTGCTTTGAAATACATGGAGAAGGAAGACATGATCATGTTCAACCCCTGGAATAGTATGACTCTTATGATCAGCTGAAAAACTCTCGTTTGATCTTCTTTTCCTTTTTGGTTCTACATATTCATGCGAACAATCTTTTTCAAGCATGAATTTTATCAAGAGTTAAGTGAGAAAAGTCGTCTTATTGATGAGAACCCGAAATCGTGCCTAAAATTAAAAACAACAATACACAAACCTGACATACTCAAACTTTCCAAGGAGACGCAAGAACATAGTTCGCGTTAAGTATTTGTCAGTCATTGTCTTGATTTAAATTTATGGATACCTTATTTTTATACTATTTTTTATCAATAAATAAAATCATTATTAAGTACGAAATCAAGTTTTTTTCAGTGTACCCGTAGGTCTAAAATAAAGGTTTACTATTGTAAATTAATAAACAGATTTGGTTCTCAAATTTTTTTTTAATCGTTGTAATGTACATATTTGGCTCTTTGGCGAAAAAGTTTTCCGACCACTGGTTTACACCTCTCTTAATAATCAAGCACTACTTAACATTTTCCTTTCCTCTCACACCCCTAATTTTCTTCCGTTTTGCTTGAATTCTCAATGCGAAATATTAATACGAATTTACAAAATATATTACTTTTTCAAGTACAGTTTTTTCTTAATTTCGTCATTTTATTTTACAGATCAATTCATTATGTGCTGACACACCATTTTGTGTATGAGAGTTCCTATGCGATATCTACCTAAACAATGGTAGCAATTCTTGGAACGTACACCAATAGCAGTTGTTTTCGGTCGTGTTTTCGAATTATTATTTTTTAATTACTAATTATACTTTGTAACGTCGGCAAAAAAATGATCTGCAACTTCAAATTGTCAAAATAATGTTATGATTAAATGGCTAGTTATCATTTTTAACGAACCACCCCTGATTAGGTCCTCCACGTGAGTCACTCCAAAAATTCCACAGGAATATCTAGAGGGAATGGGAGAGGGAGAGAAGGCGACTGGTTTATAGCGCCATCCCGGTTGTGTCATTCTTTTTTTATATTCGGTTTATGGCTGCTCGAAAATTGATTGCGGTTTAGGGTAGGTAGGTACCTACTTTTACGAGTTAGCACACTGGCAGACTGCTGATTTGTATAGCAATATACGCAGGGTAGTATACCAACAACGGTACCGGCCCGGGATCGTCCGGTGAAAATCAAACCGGGAGCGTACTCAGCGGCGGACTCGGCTTTCAGTGGTAAGACGTGTCGCTGTCAAAAATCAATTGTCGCGCCCTGACAAAATGGAAATTATTTTGATAACAATTGCTTTAAAATATAAAATCTTATTCAAAAGCATAAGGTGGCATTATTTTTTTAATCAATAAGCTTGTTAAAAAATATATGATAAAAATTATAACAATCGTATAAGTAACAAAAGAATTAATATTTCGTTCAAAGATGAACATTTAACTTGATCAACGCGGAGAAAATTTAATATGATCTCCTTTGAAGCTTTAAGTTAATTTATTTGTAGCTAGGTTTTCATCGGAAGGGGTCGATATTCTCATGCACGTGGTTTTTTTTAAATTCTGTTAGAAATAACAACTCAACATTCCATTGTATGTGTTCGAATTTGGGCGTGAGCCCGTAACCGACTCGTACAGTAACCGCGGAGATATGACATCTCTTTTTTCTATGGCGAAAACCGCTCGGCGACCGGTGCATTGCTACTTCGTTGCAATGACTGGTCGGTTCCAGCCCGGCGCCCGGCACCAGTCTACTAGCGCGCTTATAAACGGTGGAACTTCGCATTCATAACTTCGCTGTTGATATTGTTACATAAATAAAATCGTCCTTGTTTTTTATTGGTCCGAAGAGGAGTTATTCGATTCGGTCACTGACTCCAGCGAAAACGAGGAAACACCGTTTAATTCCCTTTAGTTTTATTTTTATCCAACCTTTTGTATTTTTCATATTCGTAAAAAGCATTTACTTTGTGGCTTGCCATATTTATAATATAAAGCGATTTTTTTCTCCCGAAAACCCCTAATTACCCCTTCCCCCTTTGTCGGCTCCCATTCCAAAACCTAAATATTCATGTATATCTATCATTATATTGTATCTTAGTTTAGTCTTAATATATTCCTAATGAAGGAAGGGTACTCCCGAAACTGGTCGATTATTATATTAAATTGAAGTGGCTCAAAACAAGTTTATGCGATTAAATTTTTGTATTTTTTGCTATATATTAAAGACGTGAATAGTGTGTTTCACTATAGTTAGCTTAAAAATATAAAAATGATTATACTTACATGTAGGTACATTAACAAATTCAAATATTTTATATCTCGCATTAACTTATGAATATGGAATAACTACGTTATTATGGTTTATTTAACTTTTTTTTCCGTCGTTCATTTTAATAAGTAACTCCAGTCCATTTTTTTTTTAAATTAGTAATAACGTTCAAACTTAAATACCAGTATATATATTTTTTTTTTCTAAAGTAAGTTTTCATAGTTAAATTTTTTTTTAAAGTTTAAATTTTTCAAAGCCCGCCAAAACGTTTCAAATGTATGGCCGGTCGGTTTTGATCAGTTTTGAGGTTAGAATGTCTAATCTCAAAACAAGGATGAGCTTTACCGTACATAATTTTATATTCTATTCATAGTAAACTATAACTAAACATAAGTAATAAAACTATGTAACTTTTTAGAAACTTTTTAGAATAATAATAGTATTGAGCATTAACATTATCATAATATCCGCATTGATAATTGGTTTGATCAAGAATACTCTAATTTCTTTTATGAATAATTTTGAAAATAATTAATAATAATAATGTTGTTTATATTGAACAACAATTATAGAGCTGAAAGTCACCCAAATTAAGTAAAAACTTTGCCAAAACTAAAAGAATACCCGTTGTAAATAGAAAACAACATCGAACAATAAAAATTTTCATACTAATCCAAAAACAGAATGAGCACGTGACGTCAGATGTTTCAAATGCAATTGTACCAACATAACAAGATGTTTTGATGAGATGATTTTTTATTCACTTTTAAATAACGATTTATAAATTCTACGTGTAATTATATACAATAAAAGTTATATATCTACATGAAAATATATTTTTATATTTTTCACTGGAGTTCCTTATTCATCTGTTATTTTAACACATCCAAAGTGGGTGAAAGTCACACTGTAAACGATATAATAGTATATTGTAAAGTTTGACAGTAAAATGCGGAATCGTTATAAAAGGGAACTAAATTATTTTATTACTATGGCAATGTCAAGTAACGTCGATTTCGTAAGTTAGAGTCTGTCAACATAATTTAGAAATTGTATAAAATTTAACTAAACAGTTTCATTACTATGGCAACACCAATTTTACATAAAAAATTATCTTAGGTTCAAATGTGTGATAATTTTCTTAACGTTTTTTTTATGCTTAAGTGGGCGCTTCTTCCACATAGTTTTTATTTTATTATTTTGGTTCAAAATGACTTATTTGATATGTACATTTCAAAAAAAAAAAACTATACAATGTTAAAAAGTAACATTAAGTTCGACGGTTCGATGATGTAGAATCATCTCCTTTTAGGAATGTCAACGAATTTGAAACACCGTTTGATACTATATGTGAAAAATATTCGCTTGAACAATCGCCCTGTTTTAAGGTTTCATCATTTTTCATTTCGATTAGTTTAAACCATTGCCATTTGAATGTTCGCAGCGCCCTCAATTTTCGACAACCTGTCAGTACATATTTTTAGATTTGAGCCATCCTGGTGTTGCCATTCAAAGTAATTAAAAGATTTTTAGTGCCCTCTGTTTTTTCTACATTTATTTTTCAGCCTTTGCACAACTTTACGAAGGTACCCACCTAAGTTCTTTGAAATATTTTTTTTTTCATTTTAATAGATTTCTAATCCTGATAAACGCAATGGTGAGAAATTACGAATAAAAAATTAAGCTAACCGCCCACCGTTTAAAATAATACCCTATCAGTCAAATCTCCATTAACAAATATTTCTTAGAATATTTACAAACTACGCGTGCTTTTTTCTTTCGCATCTTTTACACAACGCCTAACGCCAACGATCGCACTAACACCTTCTTAGATAAAATCGTGAGGTTAAAAAGAGTTATTCATAATTCGAACAAAAAATTACCATTAATTTCGCAGATTTTTTGCTCTGGCAACTTTTTTTGCCGACTTTCTGGTTTCTTCGTAGTATGGTAGCAAAAAAATTGCAAATACGTATTCAAAACAGAATTGTTCTTGTTGTCCGCAGGTACCTACTTATCTTTTAGAAAGGAATTGTTTTTTTTTTCTGTCTTGTTTTTACGTAACTCTTTTATAATTTAATGTATACAGATGTATCAGGACGTACACGACGAACTTTAATTAGTGATTCCTGAGCTTATTCGGACTAAAAATGTAGTCATTTTGCCCTCAAAATTATCTGGGTTTAAAAAAATATCTTCCTCATGTCGTCACTGGTCACTCAACCGAGTAACCGCCCAAACTGTCCAATACCTATTTTAAAAAAAAATGTTTTTTAGGTAAAACAAAAGAATCACCGGAGACCAAAATAGTGTTCAGATTTTTTACTCCAAATTGTTGTAATGTGGTGTTTAATAAAAACACGTTTATAAATGCATTGTCATTTATTAACCACTCTGTTGACAATAAGGAACTCCAGTGAAAAATATAATGAGTTTAAAAATACATATTCATATAGATCAGCAAACGCCGATTCTGAATATATAACTTACATTACATGTATTATACGTAGAATTTATAAATCATTATTTAAAAGTGAATAAAAAATCAGCTCATCAAAACACCGTATTATGTTGGTACCATTGCATTTGGAACATCTGACGTCACGTGAGCATTCTGTTTATCAATTATTATAAAAAATATATATTTTTCGATTTTATTTTGTATTTTAAATATGTATTTTTTTAGTTTTTTCAAAATATTTAACTTAATTTGGGCGACTTTAAGCTCTATAATTGTTGTTCAATAATAACAACTATTATTCATGAAGGAAATTAGAGTATTCATTATCATTAACGGTCAATACTATTATTATTCTTTCAGTTAAAGTTTCTAAAAAGGTACATAATTTTATTTCTTATGTTTAGTTATGCTTTACCATGAATAGAATATACCATTATGTACGGTAAAGCCGATCCTTGTTTTGACATTTAACATTCTAACCTAAAAACTGGTCAAAACGGACCGGCCATAGATTTGGAGCGTTTTTTCGGCCTTTGAAAAATTTTAACTTTGAAAATTATATTAATCTCATTTATATGACAAGAAATAAAAGATTTAATTTGATTCGAACACTAATTGTACCCAATTTACGATGCCCAGAAAAACTTGATCATGCTCGACAATATTCCCAGCTTCTGAGTACACTCGGGCAATTTCATCAATCATACGTCATTACTTGCGGAGGTGTGTCCGTCTAGTTCTAGTGGCAGACTCTGGCCTGTCCTGTTATTATGTTAAACAACTAATAATAATTACACGTTTCGGTAGATAAAATAATCTGTGAAAGACGCCAGATAAACAGTCGGCGGGAATGACGTCACAAATCGTACCCGTACAGCGGGGAACAAACAAGTACGGTAAATAAATAACAGCACAGGACAAACTTTCATAATCATATTAAACAATAATATAATTTCCATGTGCGAACGTGTGAGTAAACATTTAAAAAATTGAAACTATCGTACAGTCCATTTTTTAATAGAACGGACATTTCGAGGGCGCTGCAATCGTTTAAAAGATTTTAAGAGGAACGGCTGTGCGGCCTGTTTCATACAAAACTTAATTTTGGTTTTAAGGACAAATACCCACCCAAATTAATTAAAGGTATACTAAATATATAGTCCGAATTAGAAGTATTTAAAAAAAAAAATTGTTTTAAATTATGAAAAGTAAGCCATTAAAGAAATCGATTTTTCATGATTTTAGAGGCGACTTCGGAAATTATTTGCGGCTTAATGGTATATTTTTTTATTTGTCATATTTGTTATGGAAATATGTTTACATACAATAAAATAAAAAACAACAAAACTTCTTTAACAAATATATTTTTTCGGGTCGATATTTTAAATTTTGTACAGTAATTTTGTGTTCCAACGTAAATTAGTCGTTTTTAATTTAAATTTAAGCCCATTATAATGCTGATTTTAAGACTTTTGAAAATTTTATTTTATAATTCACAATATTTTCATGGTAAATGTGGCATTTTTTGAGAATTTTGAAAAAAATAAAGTATTCTACGTAAAAAAAAATGTTTAAACTGAAAAATCTCCTACTTATGAACCCCCTTGCGGATATTGTCATATTGTTCATTGTGGAAAAATATTTTTTTTTGAATATGACCAAAAAATATTTTAATATTTATGCCTGAGCATTGCAAAATAAAAATTTACTAGGAATTTCAACTTTTCGCCAGCTTCATAAGGAGCGCGTGATTTCGTTCGAATTTTACGAAGTAGATCCGCTTAATCAACAATGAACACAGAGCAAATAATACGTAGAGATGCCACGAAAGGGAATAAACCAAAATAATAGGGACTGGGTAAGTAAAACAGCAACTAAGTAAAAAGGTTCGGCTTGTTTACATAAACCGAATATTTCGTTAGAGTATTTAGTTTGACCCTTTTTATAAATGTTTTGTAAATTGCTTACTGCAGTCAAAATCATGCGAAACATCCGTGGACGGCAGTGAACTAAGCTAATGCCAAAATAGGTGTCACGTGACCTTCGCCCCCGGCCGTCGAAATCGTACTTAGGGCAAATCTATAAATTCTGACGGCACTGACAGTGAACAATGACAAATAAATAGTTTGGATTGAATCACGCTGAAATGACGCAAATCGTTATGTCTACCATAAATCTTAATTTGTTTACTTAAAACCGACCATAATGCAATATTTATTAGACTTTGGTCAAAACAGCTAACAAATATTGATTACTGCGGGCAGAATGAAATGCAAACACGTTTAAAACATAATAATATTGATATATTATAAACATAATAATATTTATTTTTATTTTATTTTTTTTTCTTTTAAGTTCTGTACACATAATCATTTTAATGTTAAATATGTAAAAGCCCTTTTGGGCGTTAATGAACGAATAAATAAAATAAAATAAATAAATAAAATAAATTATGTAATGTTATTATATTACATATTATTTAATAACCGGCTTCATCTACTATGGAACAAGAAATATTGTGTCTTGTCTTTCATTTGTCCTGTTAAATGAAAATTTCAAAATTCACAACTCCAGCTCATGCTGGAAATATCAAGATAGAAAAAAATTGTACAACTTTCTTGACGACTGAGTTCACCGGTTGAGAATTTATGCTGCACATAGCAAATAAGTAAAAAGGTTGGGCTTGTTTACAAAAAACGAACATTTATTAGCGTTTTTAGTTTGATTCTTTTATAAATGTTTTATAATTTGCTTACCGTACTCGAAATCACGCGAAACGAAGTGGATGGCAGTAAACTTGGCTTGTGCCTAAATAGGCGTCACGTGACCTTTGGCTCCAGTTGTCAAAATGATACGTGAAGGTAAGTCTATTCATTCTGAGGTCAGTGGTCTACGGCGTGTTTCAGCGATTGTCTGCTTTAACGAAATATTAAAACAATGCCCCATTTTAGTTACGATTAAATGTGACAATATATATATACATAAAAAATTAAAATAAAATTATTTATTTAAATACATACAACAATTCCCACGAGTCATCAATTTTACTCATTTTGGGACTGTTAACTTTTGCTACATTATATTAAGTTTAACAAAGTTTTCTAGACAAATATGTAAATGGAAATATAAAAACAAAAATAGAAAATAACATAAATAAATGTGCAGGCTTGAAATGTGCAGATACAATAGAAAAAAACAATGTTTTACAAGAGAGAAATATACCTAGATCAGAATCTGCAAAGCTGGTATCTATGATAAATGGTTTTCCAAAGAGCATTTAAAAAAAATAGATATCAGAACATAATTTTGAGATTTCAATTCCTCAGACAACTTGTTATAGCTGGTGTAAGCAATGTATTCCAATGATTTCAGTCCGTATGTTGTAGAGTGTATTTTTGATATGTGTAGTTTGTGGCGTTGTTGTGTATTATGTTGGCGAACGTCATCCAAACCTTAATAGATTTCAAAATATTTAGATATGTTCCATTTTTTTAAGTGTAAAGCGAAGAATTTGATCGTGACTTTGGATTATTGCGAAAAATGTAGACTTTGGAAGGGAAAATAATAGTGAGATAATTATTAGGGTTAGCGGTCTGTTAACATATTATATTTCCCCTTATCCGCTCTACCAAAGAAAATTGAAGCATCGAATGATTTTATACAGTTCGGAATACATTATAGTGGGGTGTTCAAAAACACTTTTTATCCAGACTCCTCTCGAAACAGATCGATACATTGAACTTCTGTAACACTCATCAGCCACGTTCCCGTCAAATACAAAACCCCCAGTGTGCCAGCCATGTAATGGGAGTTGCGTGGCATGTTCTAGCTGACAGTAATTTCGTAATTACTCACTGTTATTTATGAAAATGATGTCTCTGTAAATTGTACTGTCTTAATGTGTTTATGAACATTATACGTATATAGTTATACGTATGTAGTTTCCACTGAATAGCTACTTATACTCATAGAAATGATTATTTTCCTCAACATTTTATATTAAAAAAATCTAAATAAAGAAATTTCAAAGATATTTTTATTATTTAACTATATAAAGCTAAATAAGTGTTCTACACCATAAAAATAATAATTTGATGTTTTCTTTAAATAAATATGACATTGAAAAACGTTTTTTTATGATGTTTCCACGATGGCGGCACACTTTTTCACAGACAAAATAAATGTATTTGCACGTGACGAAACGACAAGTTAGAATAATATTAAGATGTATTATTTCCTTGCCAGGCGAATAAAATATATTTTTGTAATCTGGGATCATTTTTAAGGTTCAAAATACTATGCAATCGAATCGGGTGCGTTGCTAAATAATGCCGGTCTGGAATCCCTGGCACACAAGGGATAACCAATAGATACCGGATATCCAGAATCTCCAGAATCGTACGCAAAAATGGTGTTTGCTAACTTCAATCCTTACTATATGCCCTGAAGTCATCCCAGTTTTCATTTGGTTTTTATTTTTTAAATACTTGAGAATGTGTAGCTTTTAGTTTTACCCTTATTTTACCATATCCGCAAGGCATTCTAGACGCGTGGAATCGATACCAAATCCTCGGGTTTTGGGTTAAAGGAGCCGGTGAAAGACGTTTTCTGTGCTGGCCAGGATTCTCCGAGGCTTGTAGTGACGATGGTGGTGATTATGACGCTGTACGTAGTTCAAACACTATTTTGATGCCAAACCACTTCTGCCTAGACGGGATGCGGTGGATGATTGGCGGCGGACAATAACAAATAATTACCCATATCTACATACACAGCAGTATAACTCGTACTTATTAACTACATGCGAGTAGGTATGTTATTATTACTGCCAGATTTCTAGGCCAGGGGGCTCGTCAACGATGTCAGTACATAAGCAGAATCGCCGCAGGCAATTTTAATTCTAATAAGTGGGCTCGGCTACTTTTTACGTTGCAGAATGATAATGCAGTTTTTAACCGTTGGAGTGTGGCCCAGCGCAATCGCGTTGTAAGCTTTAGTTACGTAAATTGCGACGCAGCGCTATAGCGCTGGAATTTTCAGTGTGCTTTTTGTCATCCTCGGGAGAGCACGTGTTCAATTTGAGCGTGGCATATTGCAGTTGGCGCGTGTCTTGATTACTGAATTTATTCTTTATCTTGTTAAAATAAATACTCCCTAAAGTGAATCGATATTTTTCACTATATCGTAAGTTAGTTCTATTGCGGATGGATCGTAATTTATCAAATGACAGCGGCACTACGGACGATGAGATCTTTGTTCCTATAAATGAATGTGTGCAGCAAAGCAAATGAAATAAGTAAATCCAATCTCGTAAGCGCTCGCTGTAAAAAGGGACTAGATAGACCACGGGAAAACACAATTGTGAAGTGAAATAATCTTATATTTTCCTATTTAATTTTTTTTTGTGGTTGAAAAGGTGTAGTTTTTTTAATTAGATCTATAATATTCATAAAATTTCATTATTAACTTGTAAAATTAAGAAAAAAATCATTAAAATTGATTGATATTTGTCCAAGTTACTGCATTTTTATTGATTACCATACTATTTTATTCAAAAACACAGAATATCTGGAGCAGTTTATATACATACTTGCAAAATAAGCATAGCACTAAAATGGTTAAAAGACGTTCTGCGCACCATGCGCTTCCTGACTTTAGTTTTTTAATACCTCACTTGCGTTTTACAAATCGATGTTTTTGTAAATTGTTCTATTTTACCAGATAATAGTTTTGTTAATTATTCATTTTACACATTATTAAACAATAAAAACCAGAAAGCTTTGACTGCCCAACTGGTAAGAAAAACCCGTTTTAGGGCAGTCAAATTGTCAAGTTTAGCTCATGTTAAGTGCCGTTATACAAAATAGAAAAACAAAAAAATAAAAAATAGTATTGACATACTGTGGCAATAAGATACATTTAGAAAAAAATGTAATTATTAAGTGTATAGAGATATAAAAAATATTACAGAAAAAAACATATTAAATATATTTTGTTCAGTGAGTACAAAAGGTAACTTTAGTAAATTGTTTACGACCACATGTTTGTCCCTTTTCCGTTCCTTCGTTAGGGCTTTCAATCCAGTTATAGTTTCAATAGTATGAGTGGTTTTCCCTGAATAGCAGCTACCTTTGCTCAGAGAAATGATTTTTTTTTAACCTTCATGTCACTAAAAAAATAAACAAAAAATACGAAAGTATACATTTTTTAAATTGTATTTTCGTAATGCTGAATAAGTGCCTTTCCAAATAAAAATAAAATCTTGTGAGGTTTTCGTGCATATATTTCAGTAATGTAACTTTGAAAAATGGAAATATTTTTTGTTACGGCGCAGATTTGTCTCTCTGTCTGTCCTCGATTTTCTGTAAAATTACTCGACCGAATTCGCTGAAAATAGCACAGTTTGTTCTTATTAGTTATGTGAAGGTTCAGAGAGTAGTTTGAATGAAAACCAATATGTAAAACTTTTGCTATAACGTTAAAATTAGTATGAAAAACATTGAACCCGCCGTGTTGCATTGAGGTTGGCCCATTGATATACCACTCTGGTTAGCCACAGATTACATATTCATAAGAAGAAGTCTTGTTTGGGTGGAATATTTTCAAAATGGAAAACACAAGTAGGTACCCACTTAAGAACATTATTATTTAGATACGTTTTGAAGAAATAAATTTATGGAATGAAATAAAATTTTCAAACGAATGTTCCTTTGTTCAGAGATAGTAATAGTCGTCACAGGGCATTACTTTCGCTGTCAAATCAATTATGGCACCCAAAACGACAAGCGAAAATTCACAACTTTATAACTTTAACCTGCTGAACTATGCAAAATCCCTATTCTGATTGGTTCTTTTATTGATAAGCGATCATGTTTCATCTAAAATATGTTCTAGTTATATCCCTAGTGTATCCGCCAGGGCTACGCTGGCATTTGACGGGGATATGCGATAACTAATCCAAAAACAGAATGCTCACGTGACGTCAGATGTTCCAAATGCAATGGTACCAACATAACACGGAGTTTTGATGAACTCATTTTTTATTCACTTTTAAATATCGATTTATAAATTCGACGTATAATTAGATATAATGAGAGTTGTATATTCAGAATCGGCGTTTACTGATCTATATGAATATACTTTTTTTAAGTGATTATATTTTTTACTGGAGTTCCTTATGATACTTCTTCACCACAAATATTGAGGGTGCGGTTGCCCATTAGTTCCGGCCGGTTTACCTTAATAGTTCAACTTCAAGAAGTACCTACCTTCTTACAACTGAACTAAATTGTCTTTGGTCACTTTCAAAACTAAATAATACTAATAAATTAATTAAAAAAATATGCTTTTTATTCACCACTTTATTAATATACACAGACATACGAGTACATGTTTCGAAAGCGATGCTTTCTTCATGAGGAATATATAGAATACTAAAATTAATAATGTCAAGTATAGACAAATGATCAAAATTAGAACATAGTAATGTAAGAATAGACATATTAAAAATATAAACAAAAATTGATTAAAGTAGGTAAGTAATTAATCAAAAATGTTTATCATTTGTCTTATTATTATTTATCTTTATTATTGATTCAACAATTTACAAAGCATATCTTAATATAAGTATATATTCATAGGTATTTTAAGACTGTAAAATTATTTGCAAAATTACTGCCTCAACACAGGCTAGCCAGGTGCCTAGTGAGGCGGGTTATGTGAAACTTCAACTATAACTGATATTATATTATTTTCTATTTTACTTTATAAACCACTGTACACTTACATATTATATAATACATGTCTTTTAGTTATAGTTAAATTCAATTACAATAAAGATATTATTATTATTATTATTATTACTTGACATTATTGTTCTTAGTATTCTATATATTCCTGATGAAGAGAGCACCGCTTTCGAAATAAGTAGATATCTGTGTATCTGTATATATATATAGCTGGGCGTATTTAATAGTACACAACTGCTGACCTTGTTCTACCGGTATTTTAATGGAAGATGCTCCGAGGAATTAGCGTCATTGATCACTTCGGCACCGGTGCATAGTCGGGAAACACGCCAAACGCGCGCTTTACATTTGCACACGGTTGACATTTGTCACGTGAGAACGGGTCGCTTCTACGATTCATTCTTGTGTTCAACAGCTCGGCTGTGGAATGAACTACCGGCCTCTGTGTTTCCTCCATCCTATAACATGGGTCTCTTCAAGACCCAAGTTCACTCCTTCCTATCCTCTAAAAGACCCTCCACACAGCATCCCCAAAGATGATATAGGCCTTGAGGGAAATTATTTCCCTCAGGGTCTCCTGTGTGGAGTTACTGTAAAAAATATATATATATATATTAATAAAGTGACGAATACAAAGTATATATTTTTTTATTTATTTATTAATAATGACGCCACAAAGTGAATTCCAATCGTTTGGAGAAATTATAAATAATGTACTATTTGTTCGCTGATTATTTCGGCTTCGAGAAGATGTGAAGAATTCTTTTGTCCCGCAGAATAACTTATTAAAATAGACATTGTCGAAAGAAAGAAGAAAAAAAAACACATTTTGGCACGCGATATTATTTTATATTCTATGTAAACAAGAAAGGCGTGTTAGAAATTGACAAATCTTTCTGTTGCGTAAATTGTGACGTTAGCTGATCCAAATAAATATTATTGTTTAACACCGATACACTTGTTGATCAACACGAAAATAATGTAGGCATGTTTCTAAAACCTCTCTGGTACTAATTATAATTTACTGATGTAATTGGAAGTACTTTTTGACGAGATCTTCTCGTCTATTTGAACAAAGTTTTTTTTTCTTCAATTAGGGTAAAAATCACTTCTTTGCATCATTTTCAATTGAATGAATTTAGAGTTATGCAACATATTTTTATACTGTACTAGCTGATATGTACCCGACCTTGATCAGGATTAATTATTTTGGTTTCATAATTGATTTGACAGCGATAGTAATGACTTGTGACAATTATTACTATCTCTAAACAAAGAAACATTCATTAGAAAATTTTATTTTCTTCCAACCTTTATTTTTTTCAAAATATATCTAAATACTAAAGTTCTTAAGTAGGTACCTACCTGTGTTTTCCATTTTGAAAATATTCTATCCAAACAAACCTTCTTCTTTTGAATATGTAATCTGTGGCTAGAACCAGAGTGGTATATATATGGGCTGACCTCAATAGAAAATGGCGGTTTCAATGTTTTTCATACTAATTTTAAAACGTTATAGCAACAGTTTTACACATTGGATTTCATTCAAACTACTCTCTAAACCTTCCCGGCACTAAGAACAAACTGTGCTATTTTCAGCGAAACCGGTACAGTAATTTTCGAGAAAATCGAGGTCACACAGACAAACATTACTTTTTACATATAGAGATTATTATAATATAATATTATGTATTTTTATATTACATAATTTTTTTTAAATATTAATAACAATTTAAATATATATATATAACAAGGATAAGGATGATATTTTAAATAAATTGGGGTTCTATAAATTAACATTGTAACGATTGTAACTTTTTTATTAAAGAGTTCTAGAAATTTTAATACTAGATTAGAAATTTTTGAAAAAGTGTTAATACTGAAATAAATATTATCAAAAACCAGATATTTATTTTAAATCGCAATCTCTTAAATTTATTTTCACCATAATACCTATATTTATAAAAATAATTTTTATTTTGATGCCTTGGTTATTCCTAGATTTTATTTTAAAATTCTATTTCTATTATAAATATTAAAAAAATTGTGATTTCTTCAAAATTTTGGTATTGACTTATTATTATGCTTAGTATCGGGGTCATTATTAATAAATTAATTAAAAAAATTACTTTGTATTCACCACTTTATTTATTTTTATCATTTGTTTATACTTGACATTATTATTTTTAGTATTCTATATATTCTTGATGAAGAAAGCATGTAGATATATGTGTATATTAATAAAGTGGTGAATACAAAGTATTTCTGTTTATTCATTTATAAAAATTAGTATTTTATAATTTTATTCTTTGTTTTGTATAATTATTTATACATCATACTCAATAATTTACATTATTTCATAATTTATTTTTATTTTTTTCTATTTTTATAAATTGTCTATGCTTATGTCATTATTTTTTTTTATTTTTATAGTTTACTTTGTATCCTGACGAGGGAACCATTGATTTCGAAACATGTTTATATTTATTTATTAAATAGTGGTTTATACAAAATAAATTTTAATAATTTAAATAAAGTTATGTTTTTTATCTAACCGAGTAAGTCACAATTTACTTTGTTAGATAAAAGTTATCGATGACAAATCATAGAACACGGGACAATTCTCTCGATAACTCCTTAAAACTTAACTGAGAAATCCTTTTCTACAAGTATGCATCTAGTCCGTCTCTACTTTTGCTTCGCATGAACATATTTATACCTAATAGAGTAATGTTACGATTGTTTCAGTGAAGTACCGGGCCAGGGGCTGACACCGCACGATTTTACAGGATATGGCTACTGATGAAAAAACATTCCCCGCAGATGCAAAAGGTAAGCACAGGATTACAATTATTTTACAACAAGCCAATAAGTAGTTTCTGCACGGTATCGCCTAAGTTTCAAACGTCTTTTTAACAATAATTTTTTTTCTTTAAGGGGAGATCCACTTCTTGTGGCGAAAAGGTTTAAATTCTTATGCAGGTGGCGAAAAGGTTGAAATTCCCGATTGACACCGGCCGCATATTCGCATTTCGATTTACGAAAAAAAAAATATCACCAAAATGCGCTTTTTATTTTATTTTGTAAAGCTTAGGCATAAATATTAAATTGTTGTTTGATCATATTCTTAATAAAATTAACAATATGACAATATCCGGAAAAAAAGGTTCGTAAGTAGTAGATTTTTCACTTTAAACATTTTTTTAGGTCTGATACTTTTTTTTTTTTGTACTTTACTTTATTATTAATGAGGTTTATAAGCTTCAACAAGTTATTCCAAAATTGAATATTAATCCTATACTTGTAGAAAAAGTCAACAGATGTCCCATATAAATACAAATCAGATAGGTATATCCGAGACACTATCGAAAGATTCCAAATAAATTTGGGTAGTATCTTGAAGTCATGATTTAAAGGTAGCAGCCAAAAATATATGGGAATTAATTGAAGAGTATAGTTATTGAATGCCAAAAATGCTCAATGGATTAGAGCGCAAGGTCCCGAATAGACCTTGAGGTTCTGCGTTGGAGTCCCAGTTGCTACCGTTACCCTTTTCTTTTCTGTGTCTTTTTGGTTTCATATTTCATTTTGAGAGTTTGTTAATGTTATTTTCAATGATTAGAAATATGTTAATATTTCATTCAATGCATTTGAATACATGCAGCTGCAGAATGGAGCAGATTTCTCCTTTGCTCGTTTGTCCAAGTCCCAAGTAACAAGTTGGTGAACTGTTGAAATGTCGATTGAGAATTCAGATTAATCGTCAGTCGTGTTCTGGTACAGCGGACAAGGCGGCCGCCCAAGACAAGACGAGACTGGGGAAAGTTTTTTGACCTCCCGAAGATATAATAATAAAATGCAGACGGAGCCGAGCAGCTATTTTCATTTCGTTACGAAACTGTTTCCAGCCTTTCGTCCGTTTTCTTTTTGCGCTTTTTGTGTCGCATTACGAAATGCGACAATTTTTCGACAACACACTTGACATATTTTCAATGAATCGGCGTTGATAGAATATTTATTCAAAAATCATTTATTATAAATAAAACTTTGTGCAATTGTGTGGTTAATTTAAATACCAACAAAAAATTACATTCATTGAAGAAGATAATATGAACACATCCCAAATGAACTACCTTTTTTATTTTCTGTTGTTTTTTCGGTTTCGTGGTTCATTTGGGATGTGTTAATATTATCTTCTTCAATGATTAAAATATTACAATGAGGTTTACAAACTTCAATAAGTTATAAAAAGTAAATTGAATATTTCTTTCCAGACTTGTAAAATAAGTCAATAGATGTCTCATATGAATAAAAATCGGGTAGGTATATCCGAGACCCTATTCCGATTGCAATTGTGTTCGGGTAGAACTTTGCGATCATCATAAGGATAGCAGCCAATAATATGGGATTTTAAAAATGGAGGATAATATTAACAAGTCTTGAACTTGAAGTATGATATCGGTGTAGATGGCGTAAATTGAACTGGTCTCATTAGCTATGTTGGTTAAGCGGTTACCCCGGATAGGTAGAGGTCCTGGGTTCAAGTCCCAGATGCGACTGAAATCTGTCGCTTTTATTTTCTGTACATTTTCGGCTTCGTGGTTCATTTGGGATGTGTTAATATTATCTTCTTCAATGATTAAATATTACAATGAGGTTTACAAACATCAATAAGTTATAAAAAATAAAATGAAAAAATAATATTCTGCTTTTTTTTAAATTTTGAGCTCAACACGGATTTATTACTCCAAAAATCGGTCGTCACAATTGAGACGTTTTATTAAAATTCTTTACGTTTCACTTTTAATTTCAGGTGTTTAGTTTCACTGCCAAAATAGGTGCTTATTAAAGATTTTGTACAATTTCTTACAATAATATTCGTGTTATAAATATGAGAAATATATGTATACAAATTTATTGTAGGTAATCCAGTAAAAGTATCACGGTGGGTAATAAAAAGTAACGTTATTAAGCAAAAATATTATAAACAATTTTTATGTAAATTTAGGACTGAAGAAGAATACAAGATGAATAAATCGTATAATCTAATATAAAAATCATGTCATTCGCGGATGACACAGTCTTAATCATAGAGAAAAAAAAACTTTGGAGGAAGCCGATCGGAGCGCGAATGTAGAATTAAAGAATCTGAAATAATGGTTGGGTGACAATTACCTATCCTTAAATTCGAACAAAACTTACTTCATGACATTTACACTATCTTACAAAAATCTTCCCATAGCAAATTCCAAAATTATTATACTCTGTAAAAATTATCATGATAACTGCAATGAACCTACATGCTCTGCATTGACAGAAAGGAATCACATTAAATATCTTGGTATAACAATAGATCAATATATTAAATGGACATATTGTGCAAAATATTAAACGAATCCGTAAACTCTACTACATATTCCTCAGACTAAGAAGCATTTTACAAAAATCTACGCTACTGAAGGTTTACTATGCTTTAGCACAATCAATTCTACAATATGAAATAATAGGCTGGGGAGGAACGTATTAAACAAACTCAGCCCCATTGAAAATTGTCCAAAGAAGACTCATTAAAATATGTATTTCTAAAAAAAATCATATGATTCAATGAATTTAAAGTTTTAGATTTAAGTAGACTATACCAAAAAATCGACATTCTTCACAATACTCAAAATATAGAACCGAAGTAATACGTACGACCATACCATGCACGAGTATAAAACGTATCTTCCTCTTCCTCTCTCCCCTTCCTTTTTATTTTTTTTTTCTAATAAAACATCTGTAGTCACCCACTGGTAGAATAATAAACTTTGTTAGATTAACTTTAGTTAAACTTTATTTTATATAAATCTGTATTACAAGCTGTTTGTTTCTAACAAATAAATAAATAAATCCTTAAAGAAGACGTAAAATTAGAGTCACTGAGTACCAGGCTGAGAACCACAGGAAAAATAATAATCCCTATACTTAATACAACAACATCTCAACACCATTACACGCGCTCGACTCTCTAAAGAAATTAAAGCTGAAAAAAATTATAAAATGTCTAAGAAAACTTAAAATACACTTCGCAACAAACTAATTTAGGTGTATATTCTATGTTAATTTGAAAAAAAAGTATATACGTTTATATACATTTATTTTAATTTCTAAAAATATTCCGTCTATATTTATTTGCAATGAATGCATAGGCATCAGAATATCTGTTCATGGTAGTAATATCGAAATTATTTGTATAACACAGAATTGTACCCCCTCCCTAAACACTAGAATTGCTCAATTAAGGAGGTGTTAATAAATAAAGGAATAAAAAAATTACATAATTTAAAAATATGTAATTTTTTAGTACTTACGTATCTAATGTTATTGTTGTCAACAATTTTATTAATTATACAAAATTAATTTCTGTAAAAAAATAAAATTGTCCGTGAGAGAATATTCTTTGATGCGAATTTTGTATAACGTGTATTTCACATTTTCCCTTACAAATAAATAAAATAAAATTGCTTCAAAATGTGTTATTCACTTTGTGGCATCATTATTAATAAATTAATTTAAAAAATTACATTGTATTTTAAAAATAAATAAAAAAATAACATTTTAAAATTTATTTTAATTTTCTAGAAATTTCAGTATTAGAGTTAAGGAACACCCAGGGTGTTTAAATAATAACAACTATTCTGAATTTGCAAATCATATTTTAGAAACCAATCACTCTTTTGATATAAATAAAGGTTTAAAATATTTACATACAAATACAACCGGTTTACAATTAGACAAATTTGAAATTTTGGAAATCAGAAAAAGCGTTAATAGTGAATTAAATTTAATTGATAATCATTTTTTTTTAAATCTATCTCTTGAATTTATTTTCGTATATATTAATAATAAAAATATATATACAATAAAAAAACACATAAATTTGTTGTAGACCACTTTTATTTTATTAACACTACCGGTTTCGGAAGCACCCTTCCTTCGTCAGGAGAATATTATAACTAATTAATAACTAATAAGTTATAATATTCTCCTGATGAAGGAAGGGTGCTTCCGAAACCGGTAGAGTGTTAATAAAATAAAAGTGGTCTACAACAAATTTATGTGTTTTTTATTGTAAATTATGGCTAGCCACAAAGTTATTAATTGTTTTTGTGTTTAATTCGTAGAACTCCATTTAATTTTTTAAAAAATTCAATGTAAATCAAATTTAATAATGTTATTATTAAGTTCTGCAAGTATGTACGTTCTGCAAGTTCTTTTACGTTATTTACGTTCTGCTAATTATTTAAGTTCTGCAAGTAATACATAAATTTACATTAAATTAAAAAAAGCCACAAAGTTAATGCTTTTTACAAATATGAAAAATATATAAATATTTTTAAATTTCTAATATAAATTTGTTATTCAATGTTTTATAATAATTTTTTATTAACTATTTTGATTAATTACTTTAATCAATTTTTGTTTACGTTTATAATTTGTCCATTCTTACATTATTGTTTTCTAATTTTTATCATTTGTCTATATACTTGACATTGTTATTTTTAGTATTCTATATATTCCTGATGAAGAAAGCATCGCTTTCGAAACGTGTAGATATCTGCGTATATTAATAAAGTGGTGAATACAAAGTAAATTTTTTAATTGATTTACTTAATTAAAAAAATAATTAAAATTTTGTACGCCCAACCGTCGACTGCAGGTTTAATTTTCTCGTCTAAACCTTAAATCCCTATTAGGTATTTTCATAAATATTGTTCTGTTTAAAATATGAATAAAAACGTTATCTAGATTTAGATCTACAAATTAATTATGTTTATGTTACGGCGGTTAGTTAATAGTACATATTATTTGTTATAGTATTACTTCATAATATTAAAGGTTGCACAATATCACTCAATAATAAATTTTGCATTTTATCTAGATATTCAATATCCTCATGTAAAATGTTATTTTTACGATACTTAGGAATTTAAATAAAAGTAGGTAAACCTTTGTTAGATTACTCAAATTCGCTAGTAGATACTAAATTGATCAGTTTACGATTAAACATTCCATGCACACCTGCGGGCAATTATTTTTGCGACTAACAATCATTAAAAATTTCATAATAAGCCTGAAAATTGATTTAATTTGGTAATGGATAAATTTCTTACGTGTTTTTTTGTTGCTGTAAGTATCCCCCCTCGTTGAGTAATTTTAAAGTAATATTTCTCAGGAAACTGAAATATATTTATTAATTGATAAACTAAAGTTTTTAAGACAAGATTTTTGTGGATAGCGCAAAGGGTAACAATTATTTTTATAAACAATAATTATTGGGCTGAAACACTCATCCAAATTGAAAAAAACCTTCCGAGAAACGATAAATGTCGCAGACAGAACTCGAACCTGCACCCTTCTGATTGCCGGTCAGATGTTCTACCGTTGAGCTACGTCGGCTTATCACAAACCCGTCAAGTTAATCAATATATACTAGTGTTTCATTCAATAATTACTGTTTTTATTACATTTCACCTGTAAATATATTTAATCATTTTGTTATCGACTTAAGTAATATTATTATTTTCAATCCAGTCTCTGATACAAATGTCTAAAAACACTACACTTTGTTGCAAAATTTACCAGTACATCGTCTCTTTCATCGCAATACTACATTTAGTTTGTGAACACTCTTGAAATTCCTATGTTTTGGTAATTTTCAGTTTGATTTTTGCTCGTATGAATTCACCTGTGCGTCGTGGGAGAATCGGTCTGAAAAACCACCGTCTCTTTTAGGATGCAATTGTTAGACTTCTTTTCAGAGCACTCAATAGTGCAAAAATCGTAAATGTACCTATTTATATAATGTACTAGCTGATGTGTACCCGGCCTTGCTCGGGATTTGGAATAAAGTTATGAATTTGTGAATTCTTGCTTGTTATTAGGGTGCCATAATTGATTTGACAGCGAAAGTAACTATCTCCAAATAAAGAAATATTCATTTGAATATTTTATTTCATTCCAAACGTTATTTTTTTCAAAATATATCTAAATCATAAAGTTCATAAGTAGGTACCTACTCGTGTTTTCCATTTTAAAATATTCTACCAAAAAAAACCTTCTTCTTTTGAATATGCAATCTGTGGCTGACCAGAGTGTTATATCTATGGGCTATGCCAAATAAAACATGGCGGGTTGAATGTTTTTCATACTAATTTGAAAACGCTATAGCAACAGTTTTACATATTGGATTTCATTCAAACTACTTTCTAACCTCCCCGGCACTAATAAAAACAAACTGTGCTATTTTCAGCGAAACCGGTCCTCTGATTTTCGAGAAAATCGAGGACAAACAAACTTACATTGATTTATATACGAGTATATATGAATATAATAATAATATTTATTTGAAACACACATTATTTTACATAAATATTTAAGAAGGCTTTGACTGTCCAGCTAGGAACAAATCCCGTTTTAGGATAGTCAAATTGATAAGTTTAGTTCATATTAATATACATATACATGAAAGAATATAAAAGAATCCATAAAGTAAATTAAAAAATAAATAAAAATTTATATTGTTTTTTTTGTTTTTGTTTTTGTTTTTAAAGTATGATGCATTTTTAAAAATTTATTGTAGAGTAATAATGAATTACATATGAGATGTAAAAGTTTAAAGTATAAAAGTTTAAATTATAACAGGCATTTTTTTTAAAATTTAGTATATATGTTTATACAATCAAAATAATAGTGTTAGTCTTCATTCATAACTTTTGACGAACCTCAAATTTTGTCTGTAGCAATGGCTTGATTAATAATGTTATTATTAAGTTCTGCAAGCATTTTAGTTTTTTTTATTATCGTCACAGCTGTTTCAGCGTTCTAGGCCATTTTCAAACAATTAGAAAAGACTTGCTGACCTTAAGAAGAAGGGCTGCGCTCGCTGCCTGTTTCCAACATAACTTAATTTTGGATTTGAGGCCAAAATAACTATCCAAAGTGAATGATACATTTTTAAATTAAAGGTTTAGTAAATATCTAGTACGGATGAGAAGTATTTTATTTATTTATGTCATTTGTAAAAAAAAAATCAATTTTCATAATTTTAGAGGCAACTTCGAAAATTCTTTGCGGGTTTATGGTATTTAAAAAAAAAATCATCTTTGCTATGTAAATATGATTACGTAAATAAAAATATAAAAACAAAACATTAAAAAAAAGGTTTTTTGGGTCGATATTTTAAATTATGTACTGCAAATTTGTGTTCCAAAGTAAATTGGTCCTTTTTAATTTAATTTAAAGTCCACCATAATGCTTATTTAAAAAAAAAAATTCATTTTATATTTCATTTTATTTTCAAAGCAGACGGGGTAAAACTTTTTTATAAATCACCGTTAGACCACAAATAATTATTAAAGATGCCTCTAAAATCGCGAAAAATCAATTCCTTTAGTGGCCTATATTTCATAATGTGAAACAAAAATAAATAAAATACTTATCAGGCGTACTAGATATTTACTAAACCTTAAATTTAAAAAAAATATATCATTAGGTTCAGGTGAGTATTTTGACCTCAAATCCAAAATTAAGTTTTGTATGAAACAGGCCGCGCAGCCGTTCCTCTTAATAATAACATCATTATATTCGTATACATTAAATTACTAAAAAAAATTAAATGGAGTTGTACGAATTAAACACAAAGGCTTGATTTATTCAACTAGAATATAAAATAAGCATTTCATAGGTCCCTTTAGATCGAGTTCCACATATTTTATAAATAAATCTGGGGGTTAAATACAATAACCTTTAACTAATGAGCGACTGAACGCTCGACAACCTTCAGACCCGCCACGATTCTTAAAAAATAAATTATGCTTCATTAGGAACAAAATTTAGTATTAAATTATGTTATTCAAAAAATTTTGGAATTAAAAATATTAACTTTGTTTTGTCCATCTTCTTTTGGAGCATATGCTGTTATCACACAGAATCCTCAGAAGATAGTGAACTTCATCCCAGAATATCTTGAATAGATAGGTAAATAGGCGAGCTGCAACCATGTTTTCTAAATACGTAAACTTTTCGCGACTCTGAAAATCTCTGCTGTAGGTATATAATATAATTTCTAAAATGAATTATTTTGATTAAAAAACCTTTGTAACTTTTTTCCAATTGTTTATTTTCGACCGGACCGGTTTCACCCAATCACGGGCATCGTCAGACTGGCGCAATTAAAACTAAATCTATGGTATATATAGTATCGATGTCGGGAGTGAGTTCCCCTGCTTTCTGTTTGTCTGATGGTGTTAAGGTTTTTTAATCAAAATAATTAATTTTAAAATCGAATTCCACTATGAATTGACAGTTTCAACATTAGAAATAATATCATTTCTGATTGTACAAGAGAACAGCTATCACCCGGCCATTGATTTTCAGTGCAGCTTGATCAAAAAACCCCCAAAAGTAATAGACTTCTAACCCCTGATAGTAATCGGACGTCAGTGAGGAGAGATTAAAATAAATTATTAATATTATTTATTTATTATTATTATTTAGACATACACAGTCCTTTTTCATTACAAATGCTAAGTTACATTGTTAAATTATCTATTACGTATGTCCATACAATTTACATTATATTATTTATTCTGGTGTAAGAATGCTTCTTAACTTTCGACAGCCTCCATGGTCGAGGGGTAAGGCTCTCGACTACGAATCCGAAGGTCGCGGGTTCAAATTCCGGCGTGCGCAAGTAAACTTTATTTTGATTAATTTGTGCTGTTTCACAATTAATTAATTTAAAAATAATATATAGTATATTTGAGAACGTCCAGAGTGGAAAATGCTCTCAGTATCGCCCTGGTGAAAGACCACCATTTAGTGAAACGTTGCTTTTTTATTTTTTTTATTTTTTTATTGTATAATATTAATTATATACAGTGGGAACTTATACCCGCTAAGCCACTGCAAGTAGCTTGTCAGCAGGAGTTTATTTCAACAATATAATATAATACAACAATAAATTACAATCATCACCATTGAAATGGCTTTAAGCCGTGTTTGGTGACCAGATCCGAATAGCCAGGTATTTCCCCACCTTCCTCTTCCCCTTCTCCCTCCCCTCCACAATACCTTCAGCCTCTATTTGAAAAATTTGTAAATTTGTTTTGTATGTGTTAGTAAAGAATAAATAAAAATGTTCAAGTCTATATCTCAGGTATCATTGCAAATAAATTTGGGTGCGACAGAAACACTTTGAGATTCATGATTACTCAAAAATGAACTTATCAGGTCAACCACACTGTCATTACAATTCACAGTCAGACGTGGATTGAGTTTCATTCAGTTCACAGACCACTTACCGATGTTATCAAAAAGTATTGCGAATGACACTTGCGGATAAGCCGCCTTATCTGCTCTCGACTCTTGAGGTTTGGGGGTCGTTTCCATTACAATAGTTGTACCTCTGTCGGCGTAGTACTCTGTAGTCTGTAGTAGGTAACTACTCTACGAATGATAATACGAAAAAAAAACATAGACATTTAATGCAGTTTATGAATGAGTGTAACGTTTTATTCTGTACTTGGATACATTATGTAGATTGTAAGTATAATGAACCAGATATATAATATTTAGACGCCTTTGTTTTATCGGTTTGCATTTGCACTAAATGGAACATATAATAATATGAAGGATTGTGCAAATTATTATAAAAGAGGTCAATATACTCGTATATAACCTCCGTCCGTGGGAGAGAGAGTTTTTTGTTCTTGATCCATGCCTCGGGTTCAAAACCCGCCATAGATAAAATAATTGTAGTTGTAAAATTTATCATAAATTATAAATAGTATCTATTTACACTTTAAGTTCCAGAGAGGAAGACGTTTTCAGTATAGTTCTGATGGGACATCACAATTATGGCTTCAAATAACTTTAGCAAAGCTTAGTAACTAAATTAGTGAAATTTGCTAGTTTCCTCCATTTCTTTCATTACTAAATTCTCCACTTCGGGGTGCCGTTGCCATAGTCTCACTGACTACGTGTTAAACTACTTTTCATTCATGATTCAGATGCTTCATGGTTTGCTTGGAAATTCAAGACAATTCCAGTGTGCCCAATTCCAGCAGTCTTGTTGTAATATTGTAGAAAATCATATCATCTAATATTAGTTTAGAAATTGAACGATTTTCTTTGAAGTGCGTTTGTGCAGTGAGCTTCCATAAAAATAAAATAAAACAAAGCAAACTTGTACTATAATTTTGAAATGAAATGAATCACATACGTGAGTTTTGAATTCAGCGTCTATGAGACTTTCTATCCTAAGGAACAGTTCATACAATTCTATACTCATTGTGCATGGTGCAGTAGGAATCTGTTAGCTGCCTGGGTGCGTAACGACTGTGGAATTTGTTAACACCAATTTTGCACAAATCAATAGATTTTTTTTAATGTGATATCGTGTTTTAGGTTGTAATTAAAATAAGTAAATTATTGAAGATGTTACATTTTTTTATATTTAAAAAAAAAAGTTCAGTTTCTTGCGTAAATTGAGATTTTCGAATTTAAAACATTTTTTATGACCCATAGCCACAAACGTTTTAATGAATCGTCAAATTGTATATTGTTGCTAGATGGCTAATCTCTGGTGTAGTGATATGATGAAATTCCTTTAGATCTAGGAATAAATATGAATAATTATGGAAAATACCAACATAGGATTTACAGACGAGGGAATTTTTTTCTCTCTTTTTTAATCTCCGATTGAACTTCCAGGGAGGTAGGCCACGAATTGCCACTGGTGATAAGTAAAGCTTATCGTTCAATAAAGAGTTATTTATACATATTAAAAAAAAACAATACTTAAAAAAATGCATTGTATGATGACAGGGAAATAGAAACACCAGCGACGTGTGCGTGTGGCACCGTAGCGTCAACGCTCATGCTCGTATCGAAAAAGTTCTCTGCGTGATTTATTGCTCATTGTCCAAATTTCGGCGAATCTGATGAAATGTCAGGTTATTCATACGTATTTTATTTATTTCTGAGCATGTGGCATTATCTAAAGCTAAATATTTATTGTATTGGGAGTTAGCCAAAACATCGTCAGAACCTAAGGAATGCATTCCAATTTAATTCGCACGACAGAAAAAACAGTTTTCGATTTTTCAGTCTATTTTATTTCTAACGTTTTGTGTCGATTCACCATTTATTTGACAAAAAACGCCTGATTAAGTTGAAAAACATTTTCAATTGAAAAATACAAGATAGAAAAGGGACAGGATAAAAGGCTTTAAAAGCTTTCTCGGCGGAAAAAAGGTTTATTATATTATTTATGGACCATCCCGTAATCATCAAACATTGGTTTCGCATTTTATTTGGCCGTAGGTACATTTGACGGCCTCCATTGTCGAGG